>JAJOOO010008486.1:0-11925 GCA_029582685.1 Solanum piurae | reverse complement strand
CTACACATGACATTGACTTAAGCAGATCACTAATGAACCTCCAATTTCACCTCTAATGGCTTAAACCCACAAAACATCACATTCATCAAATAGACTAGGGTTTACCATAGAAATCACATGAATTCATCATAATATTACAATTAAATGTTAATACAATCATAATTAGGTATTATCCACTAGATTGGAATCATACCTAAGCCCTACCCACAATGTAGAAGGAAACCCTAGCTAGATTGGGTTCTTTGACTTCATAATTAGGGAAAAACCTAGGGGTATCTATGGGTGGAAGAACCCATAGATGATTAAGATAATATACCTCTTTTCAAAGCCCTAATAAATCTTGAATCAATGGAGGGAAATCGACCTAGGTTGCTGCCCCGACTTCCTTTCTTCTTCTTCTTCTTCTTCTTCTTCTTCTTCTTCTTCTTCTTCTTCTTCTTCTTCTTCTTCTTCTTCTTCTTCTTCTTCTTCTTCTTCACTTCTAGAGAGAGGATTTTTGGAGAGAATTTGGGGTTCTTAGATGAATGAGTTAAATGAATCAGTTTAGGGGTATATTAGGTATTTATAGGTGATTAATTAACTAACTAACTTACCTCCCTTAACCCCTAATTACTTAATAACTTAACCCCCAAACACCTAACTTAAAACTAAAACTTAAAAATTGTGTTGACCTATGGATCACCCACCCACGGTTCGTGGGCGGGCCTACGGGGCGTACTGCACCTCTATAGTTGCTTTCTGAGGCTCAACCTTGCAGGAAAAGAGCAGGCCTTGACCCACGACCCCTACCTATGGGGCGTTGGTCCACCTACAGTAGGTGGCCAAGCGTAGGTGCTGTTTTTTTTACAGCTTTTTGGGCTGTTTTGAGGTCCTCCTCAAGGACCCCTTGGGTGGTCCTTGGGGGGTCGTACCTTGACGCCCTAACTCTTAAACCCCTATTCTAAGTACGTAAATCATTTTTACGACTTTTAATCCTCATTCCACACTCCAAAACTCTTACAAAATGCTCTAGAACTCTCTAGTTCAACTTACTAGTTTCCGAGGCATTACAGAAATGGGAGATAAAATTATGAATTTGATCATATGAGTAGATATCGAAGGCGTTAAGGAAGCCGTACGACTTTACATAATTAAATTCGGGAGAGTAAAACTCCCAAAAATAATCTTAGCGTGAACGGGTATTTTCTGAGTGATGTAGGTTGAAGGCATGTTGTAAAATTGGGGTTTGGGAATTCTTTTATTAGCTCTTTGTTTCGTGCAAGCCGCTATGGTGGGATTTGTGCCGCCAGGGCAGGGCCGCTGCAGCGGGGTGAGGACCAGTCTGGCGGGAGAGACGCGACTTAAGTTGGAAATAAACCCCAAAAACATTTTATTCTGCACTTTTAGACTTTGAGAGCTAAGGAACGACCCCAAATGTTTTCTTGAACGTTTTCCACCATTCTTGAGGCTAAAGGTAAGGTTTTCACTCTCCGATTCCATTTTTTGATCCGTAGAACTTAGTTTCTTGGGTAATTATTGATGGGGGAGGATTTTGATCTTGGATTTATGGTGGAAAAACCCCTAATCTGGGTATGGGAATCAAGGGTTGGTCTAGGGCTAATGGGTTAGTTGTAATTCGGGTAATTAGACCTTAATTATTGATCCTTGCGTATTATTGATTGTTTGTAGACCAAGAACAAGCGGAAAGAATCCGGAAAGAGAATAATGAAGCTTTTTAAGAGGATTCAAGCTTAGTTCGAGGTACGTGATGGTTGTGATTTCATGTTTGTGTGATGTATGCTCGTAATTGCTTCATTATGATACATGTATATATGCGAATGTTGCATTTTTTATCACACTAATCTTAAATGAGGATGATTGAATAATTGTATGACATGAATCATGACTTGATTGTATGATTATGAGAATGTACATTGTGAATGTGATTGTGGCTTATTGAATGGATTAGGTGTTACGTTATGACACACTAACGGGGATCGGTTGCCACGTATCGGCATAAACATTGGAGTGGGTGGCACGATCCGACACACTAACTTGGAACGGGTGCCACGATCCAGTACACTAAGAGTTTGGGTGTGGGTTCCATGAGAGGACCATTGACTCGACATAACTGTATATCTTGAGAACTATGAAATTGTACGTTGTTCATAAGTGATAATCGGTATTGTATATGTTTTATGTATGCACGCTTATTATGATGTAATGACTTGTTTATATTTCACTTAGTAGGATAACCGCGTGATCCTACCAGTACATTTTGGTTGTGTACTGATACTGCACTTGCTCTTTCTTTGTTGAGTACAGGGCATCTTCAGGCGGCTATTGACAAACCTCGTTTAGAAGATCAGCGATCAATCGAATTCAAGGGTGAGTTAGTTCTTCAGGGTTGCCATAAGTTCTCTTTCATTTATGTCCACATCTTCATAATTAGACTAGTACTTTAGATTTCTTATGTTTAATTGGGTTGTACCCATTTCCTTAGACTTATGTTCCTTGTTAGAGTTTTGGTACATTATTTTCAGGTTCTAGGCATTATTTCTGTAGTTGTTTGATTTGACTCTGGAGTTTATGCAAACTCTATTTATCCTTTTAGCATTTAAACCTGCTTCCGTAACTTTAAATGCCTTAGTTTTTTATTAAGTTGTGTAGTTCTTGGTTAGCTAGTTAGTATATTAATGGTTATCCCACTGGAGGGTTAGTGTGGGTGCTAATCACGATGGTATGGGTCTGTAACGACCCGGAAAATGGTAGGTTGAACTAGAGCCTAAACGTGGGGGTTAACGTCAAGGGTTAAGGGCAAGGGCTAAGGGTTTTGGGTGAAGGCCATGGCTAGGGGGCCAAGGCTACCTAAAACTAGGCCTAGCCACTGCCTACCATGACCACGAGGGTCTTCACGACCCGTGGTGACCACCACGAGTCATGGTGCTACCCGTGGTTGGCAAGGCAGTGTGCCCTAAAAAGGTGTCAAGCCAAGGCTCCCCTTCACGAGCCACTTCACGGCTCGTGGTAATGACCACGGGCCATGGGAAAGCTTGTGGGGTTACCTTAGCTTCATGGGAATGGTGTTATGTTGTAGGACCTACTAGTCAAATGACTATGAGCACCACCACGGGCCATGGTGCCCTTGACGAGGCGTGAAGGGTGGTCGTGAAGATCACTTAGGCACTTAGAGGCAATGCTTTGAAGCCATGACATTGCCTCAAGACCATGACTTGTGGTCTTGACCACGGATCGTGGGAGGTCTTGTGGTCATGCCTTGGCCTCATGGGAGGTTGGAAAGTTTGAGGAGGCTACTGCCCAAGGGACGACGGGCACCACCATGAACCGTGGTCCCCTAGACGGGCCATATAGGTGGCCGTAGTCACTGGACGGGGCTGCCTAGTCGAGGGTCTTTTTGTAATTTTCTAATTAATTAGTTAGTGTATGGGGTCAATTTTAATTGTTTTATATCACTTATATAAATAGTTTTAAGTCATAAAACACTTCATTTACTCCTCTATTCTCAAATACCCAAATCAAAACCCCAAACTTTTTCCCTTTCAATATCCATTGAACAAGAAGAAGGAGTGGAGGCTAGGGATTGAAGATTCAAAGTGTTTCTTCTCAAATTTCTAGGAGAACTCCATTAAGGTATGGTAGTCTTCATCCTTGATTAAGTTTCATTCAAGGAGCCCTTTCAAAAGATGATCTCAATGTTTCCAAAATCCCCCAAAAACCTAGGGTTTTCAATCTATGCATGGGTTCAAATCCAAAATGTTTTCAAAGGTTTATATATGATGAATTATGAATGGATTGTTGAATTAATGATGAATTATGGTGAATTCCTCGTATGAACCCATGTTTCTTCCAAAATCCTAAGTTGTGAATTGTGATTAGGAATTGATTGATTATGAAAATATGTTGAATTGTTTATGTTTATATTGAATTAGTTATTAAATCATGTTAATTCCCTTATCTAATGTATTATTCTAGATGTTTGGGTTGAGATTGATTCATAGCCTTGCAGGGCAATTTCATGAAGGATTTATGTATGATTATGATGTGAAGTATGTGTGTGATCTCAATGAAAGTATTATGATCATATTTAGAATGTAATTGTGTTATGATTGAAAGAATATTCTTAATTATCATGAATGATGATGATAGAATGTGAAGGGTTTCTATAATGTGAGGTTACACCTTGAATTGGTAGGCTTAGGGCATCCTCTTCTTGTATAAATGAAAGTAACGTGACCTTGAATGTTGTATCTTAAATTGGTAGGATTAGGCATCCTCTTCTTGTGTAATGAATTTATCTTGACTCAATGAACATGAATCGGTAGACCTAATGGTGGTAGCCTTTTTATGAGGAGTCTATGAATGAATGTAATGATGAACCTCGAATTGGTAGACCTAATGTTGGTAGCCCTTTCCTAAATGAATGATGAAGTATTCTAGGCTATGTCTTGAACCGGTAGACCTAATGTTGGTGGCCCTTCATGATGAGTCTAGAAACTAATGTGATGATAAACCTTGAATCGGTAGACCTAATGTTGGTGGCCCTTTTATGTGTGAAATGATGAATCTTGTATCGGTAGACCTAATGGTGGTGTCCCTTCTTGAGGATTCAATGAGCTATCCATGTAATGTACCTTAATTCGGTAGACCTAATGGTGGTGGCCCTTTCTTGTGTAATGTACTTTGGGTCGGTGGACCTAATGTTGGTGGCCCTCTCAAGTACAATAATGTTAATGTGACTGAACTACTCTATGTGAATGGAGGCTAAGCACCGAGTGGATATGGTAAGATGGAAACTCTCCCCATGTTAGGCCGGGTTCCAATGAACATCTTCATATCCCATAACTATGTGCCCACATAGGATATTAGCTAGTGGATCCACCTAAGATAAAATGTTACCGGTTCTACCCAAGGCAAGTAGATCACCTCTTTATGGTGTGGGGCTATATGACACCGAATTCCATGGTTTGCTATCATGGTCTATGTCGGTTAATGCTTATTCCCATCATGTGAGATGTGCACTATGGTTACTTGAGAGGTTCTATGAAGTGTGGGTGGTAGTATGAGATGCTATCCATACATTGCACGAGTAGGCTTTGAGAGGGCTATAGTGAGTTCTCTAATGCCTTAATGACTAATTAATGAAAGTGCTCTTAATGAAGCTAATGGAGAATGTTGACTTATATGATTAATGAGATGATGCATACTTTACTTGGATTGTATTATGAGTTACTTCCTTGTCATGCCTTATGAAATATTTATGTTCCTTATGTATGAGTATTGTTTAAAGATGAAAAGGAAGAATGGTAAGTCACTTTTGGTGGCCTTAATGTGGTACTTAGTGTGGATGGTGGTATGGGACCCTATTCATACATTGCACAAAGTATAACTTGGGATTACTTAAGGTGAAGGCTTTAATGTGATGAAATGGCTTACATGTTGATTATGTTCTAAAAGTGATGAAATGGCTTGTAAGTTGATTATACTTGTATTTCATGCCTCTTATAGTTATGTTCATGAAGTTTTCTCAAAATTGGTTTAAAGCATGGCTTTCAAATAAAATGTTCGTTTTAAGCATGGTTTTTGCATGGCTATCATACTTAGTACATTAAATATGCTAATCCATATTTCTTCTATTTTTACTACAAATTGTAGGTTCCGACAAGTGAGTTGATTCCTCCTAGTTGAATCTTTGATTGAGTTCTTCCAAGACTTGTGGTATGTCCTCATGGATTCGAGGACAAGTACTTTTGATGTTTCATGTCTTTAATTGTAATAGATTCTTTTTAGACTTTCTATTGTAAAGGGCCGTGACCCTACTTTTGTTTCAAGATAATTTTAGATGGCTATGTGAGACAAGTAGACTTCCGCTGCTTTAAATGATGTTTTTCTATTGTATGAATTCAAAGAAAAGTTTTAATTCCGTACCATTTTCCTTGTATCGAATGTTATGAATGTTATGAGGCTTGTATGAGGCTCTTCAAAGTCTTGTACACCATGTTACGTCCGGGGTGTAGGCTCGGGTCTTGACAGGGTCATAACAAAGTTGGTATTAGAGCCCTAGTTTCGTTGATCTCGATGTACCAAAACGAGCCTAGTAGAGTCTTGCAGAACGGTATGGAGACGCATGTACTTTTCTTCGAGAGGCTATAGGACTTTAGGAAACCTCTCTATTTTCTCTTGTCTCCTTTCGTGCTATAACTTGGTTCCAATTGATATCTGGTGATCCAAATTGGTATTTAATCTCCTTCACTCTTCTATCCGCAGATGGCTAACAATAGGTTCAATGGCGTCAGGCCCGTAGCTCCCGTCAACGCGCCAGCTGAGGAATCCGTAACAAGAGGTTGTGGTCGAGGCAGGGGTAGAGGAAGAGTAAGGGGCAGAGGCCGAAAAAGAGTAGCACCTACTAGGGATGGAGCTCTTGTTGAGAATGCTCCCAGAAATGAGAACCCTCCTGCACATCATGAAGATATAGATGAGAATGTTGAGGTGGAGAATGAGGAGGATATTGGACAAGAGGAAGAGGTGTAGGCTGAGACTACAAGTATTCCTCTTTTGGACCAGTGTTAGCTCAACAAATTTTGTCGTTCTTGAAAGGATTGGTTGGTCCTGGAGTGCTTCCCTCTATTCAAGCAACTCAAGCTCCCGCTATTCCCCCTAATCCCCCTATTGCTATCACTGTCCCCAAGGTGGGTGGAACTGTAGGTACTGATGCCTTCTTTCGTCCTTTGTTGGGTCCCGTTATGACTGGCAATGAGCATGAAATGTTGACTAAGTTCTTAAAATTGAAACTGATGGTGTTCCATGGGTATGAGAGTGAGGATGCTTATGAGTTCATCCTAGATTGCTATGAGAGGCTTCATAAGTTGGGAACTATCCATCAGCATAGAGTAGAGTTTGTGACTTTTCAGCTTTAAGGTGTGGCTAAGCAGTGGTGGAGAGCTTATGTGGAGTGCAGATCCTCAACTTTACCCCAACTCACTTGGACCCAGTTTCATGCTTTGTTCTTGGAAAAATATGTGCCCCGAACCTTGAGAGATCGTAAGAAGGATGAGTTCACAGCTTTAGAGCAAGGTGGTATGTTTGTGGCTGCTTATGAGGCCAAGTTCCATGTATAGATATGCTACACAATTGATGACTACTGAGGAAGAGAGGATCTTCCTATTTGTTAAGGGGCTGAATTATGAGTTACATGTATTTTCTGTGCACATGACTTCTGTGGGAAAAAGTTTTAATGAAGTAACAAATTTTGTGAAGAAAGTGGAGGGGGTGAGGCGAGATGGTCAGGCTAAGGCATAGGCTAAGAAAGCGAAGAATTCAGGAAACTTCCAAGGTTCCTACTCCAGAGGTTCAGGTAGGCCAACACTTGCAGTGCAGCCAATTCAGTCCACTATGCCCGCGTCTACAGATAACTATTTGGGAACTCCACCTCAGAATTAGAATCAGGATAGCCAAGGAGCCGCACCTTCGGCGGGTAGCCGGCCATTCTTTGATCGTACTTGCTATAAATGTGGAGAACCTAGGCACATGAGGATAGATTTTCCCCTCCAGCGTATGATGGAGTCCGCACAACAACAGACTTGAGCAGTGGTACCCGCGAGAAATGGTAATAATAGTCGAAGACGTCTACAAGGTGGGTGAGGAGAAAATCAGCGAGGTCGTGGAAGTCGGAGAAATGGTAATGCAGGCAGAGGTGTAGCGCAGCCAGGCAGAAAAGTCACTCGTCATGATGATAGGGTTCAGTGTTATGCCTTTCTGGGCAAGACCGAGGTGGAGACGTCTGACGCAGTGATCACAAGTACTATTCTTGTGTGTGACTGGATGGCTAATGTGTTATTTGATCACAAGTACTATATGGGGGCATCAAGTATATGGCGGTATTGATGCAGGATAAGAATGTCATAGCTTATGCATCGCGACAGTTGAAGGTTCATGAGATAAACTACCCAACACATGATCTAGAGTTGGCAGTGATAGTGTTTGCTCTTAAGATCTGGCGACATTATCTTTATGGTGTTAAGTGTGAAGTATTTACTGATCAACACAGTCTACAACATGTATTCACTCAAAAGGATTAGAATCTGAGACATCGAAGGTGGATGGAGTTACTCAAGGATTATGATGTAACCATCCAATATCATTTGGGTAAAGCTAATGTAGTGGCGGATGCACTAAGCTGAATAACGGTGAGTATGGGTAGTTTAGCTTTCTTAGGTGCATCCAAGCGACCCTTGGCTAAGAAAATCAAAACCTTGGAGTCCAAGTTCATGCAATTGGACATCTCAGAGAGAGGTGGGGTGTTATCTAGCATTGAAGTAAAGGACACATTCATTGAGGAGATCAAGGACAAATAGTTTAAGGATGAGCAATTGGGAGAACTCATAAATAAAATAGTGTCTGGAAAGGCACAAGAGATCACTCTTGATGCGGAAGGTGTACTCAGTTTTAAAGAAAGGATTTATGTTCCTAGAGTGGCCGACTTGATTCAGAGTTTATTGACCGAATCCTATGGTTCGAGGTATTACATTCATCCGGGTGTGACTAAGATGTACAGAGACTTGAAGCGACTCTGTTGGTGGCCTGTCATGAAGAAAGATTTAGCAGAGTTTGTGGCTAAGTGTCAAAATTGCCAACAAGTAAAATATGAGCATCAACGGCCTGCAGGTTTGCTTCAGAGAATGTCAATTCCGGAATGAATGTGAGAAATAATAGTCATGGATTTCGTGGTTGGTCTTCCCAAGACATTGAGAAAGTATTATTCTATTTGGGTAATTGTTGACAGATTGACTAAGTCAGCCCATTTTATTCCAGTGAAAACAGACTATAATGCTCAACAATTGTCTAAGGTATATGTAAAGGAGATAGTAAGGCTGCACGGGGTGCCCCTCTCTATCATCTCAGACCGTGGTACATAATTCACATCCAAGTTTTGGGGAAACTTACATGAGGAATTGGGTATACAACTCACTTTTAGTATAGCCTTCTATCCGCAGACAGATGGGAAGTCGGAGAACAATATCCAAGTGTTAGAGGACATTTTGAGGGCATGTGTGATTGATTCTGGTGGACATTGGGATAAGTTTCTACCGTTATGTGAATTTCCCTATAATAATGTTATCACTCCAGCATAGATATGACACCGTTTGAGGCACTCTATGGGAGGGGATGTAGATCACCCATAAGATGGTTTGAGACTGGATATGTGAAACCTTTGGGGGTTGATTTAGTGAATGATGCTCAAGATAAAGTGAGGAGCATTCAATCTAAGCTTTTAGCAGCCCAAAGTAGACAGAAGAAGTATGCAAACCATAAGGTAAGAGACATGGAATTTTAGACTGGTGAGAATGTTCTTCTCAAGTTATCACCCATGAAAGGGGTGATGAGATTCAGTAAGAAGGGCAAGCTTAGTCCCCGATTCATTGGACCATTTGAGGTTCTTGACCGTGTAGGTCCAGTGGCGTATAGGTTGGGTTTACCTCCTAACTTATCGGGAGTTCATCCGGTATTTCATGTGTCCATGTTGAAGAGATATCATGGTGACGGGGATTACATCATAAAATGGGACTCAGTTGTGTTAGACAAAGACCTTCAATATGAAGAAGAACCGATTGCTATTCTTGATCGTGATGTACGGAAGCTGAGGACCAAGGAGATTAAGTCTGTGAAAGTTCAATGAAAACATCGTCCAGTCGAAGAAGCAACTTGGGAAACCGATAAGGACATGTGAGACAAGTATCCGCAGATGTTCGTCGATTTAGCTACTACTACACTCTTGCTTTAGCCTGTTTTTCCTAGTTTATCACTCGGGGACAAGTGATGGATAAATTAGTATCTATTGTAACAACCGGTTTTTGTCATTATAGAAAAGCCAACGGGGAAATTTTTTGGACCGAAAGACTTTTTGGTAGTATCTTGAAATTTCACAACCTAGTCTAGTTTTGGATGAAATCGGAGTCAGTGAGGTCTAGGGAAATCTGGTAACAAACGGGAGATCAAATTATGAATTTGATCATATGAGTAGATATCTAACACGTTAAGGAAGCCATACGACTTTATGGAATTTAATTTGGGAGAGTAGAACTCCCGAAAATGATCTTAGCGTGAACGGGTATTTTTTTAGTGTCTTAGGTTGAAGGCGTGTTGTGAAATGGGGGTTTGGGAATTATTTAATTAGCTCTCTGTTTTGTGCAAACCGCTATGACGGGATTTGTGCCGCCAGAGCGGGGCCGCTGTAGCGGGGTGAGGACCACTGTGGCGGGACAGGCGCGACTTAAGTTGAAAATAAAATTGGAAAATGTTTTATTATGCACTTTTTGACTTTGAGAGCTAAGGAACGACCCCATGTGTTTTCTTGAACATTTTCCACCATTCTTGAGGCTAAGGGTAAGGTTTTCACTCCCCGATTCCATTTTTCGATCCGTAGAACTTAGTTTCTTCGGTAATTATTGATGGGGGAGGGTTTTGATCTGGGATTTTTTATGGAAAAAACCCTAATTTGGGTATGGGGATCAAGGGTTGGTCTAGGGTTAATGGGTTAGTTGTAATCCGGGTAATTAGACCTTAATTATTGATCCTTGTGTATTATTGATTGTTTGTAGACCAAGAAAAAGCAGATAGAATCCGGAAAGGGAAGAATCAAGCTTCTTATGAGGATACAAGCTTAGTTCGAGGTAGGTGATAGTTGTGATTTCATGTTTGTGTGATGTATGCTCGTAATTGCTTCATTATGATGCATGTATGTATGTGAATATTGTATGTTTTATCACACTAATCATAAATAAGGATGATTGAATAATTGTATGCCATGAATCATGACTTGATTGTATGATTATGAGAATGTACATTGTGAATGTGATTGTGTCTTGTTGAATGGATCGGGTGTTATGTTCTGACACACTAATGGGGATCGGTTGCCACGTACCGACATAAACATTGGAGTGGGTGTCACGATCCGACACACTAACTTGGAACGGGTGCCACGATTCGGTACACTAACAGCTTGGGTTTGGGTTCTATGAGAGGACCATTGACTTAACATAACTGTATATCTTGAGAACTATTAAATTGTACATTGTTCATAAGTGATAATCAGTATTGTATATGTTCGGTGTATGCATGCTCTTTATGTTGTAATGACTTGCTTATATTGCACTTAGTGGGATAACTGTGTGATCCTACCAGTACACTGTGGTTGTGTACTGATACTGCACTTGCTCTTTCTTTGTCGAGTACATGACATCTTCAGGCGGATATTGACAGACCTCGCTTAGAAGATCAGTGATCAATCGAATTCAAGGGTGAGCCAGTTCTTCCGGGCTGCCATGAGTTCTCTTTCGTTTATGTCCACATCTTCGGACTTAGACTAGTACTTTAGATTTCTTATGTTTAATTGGGTTGTACCCATTTACTTAAACTTATGATCCTTGTTAGAGTTTTGGTACATTGTCTTTCAGGTTCTAGGCATTATTTCCGCAGTTGTTTGATTTGACTCTGGAGTTTATAGGAACTCTATTTTTCCTTTCGCATTTAAACCTGCTTCCGTAACTTTAAATGCCTTAGTTTTTTATTAAGTCATGTAGTTCTTGGTTAGCTAGTTAGTATTAATGGTTCTCCCACCGGAAGGGTTAGAGTGGGTGTCAATCACGACGGTCTGGGTCGTGACAAACATATAACAAGTAGTGTCCATGACACTGGAGCAATGTGGTAGTTTGGAGAGAGTGCAACAAGCATCATTCCATACATTGTGAAGTAGACAAAGAACGTGACTTTGTTTCCCTGAACTGATTGTTCATCATTTTCATCAACAACCATATCATCACTTTCATATTCACTGAACATTTCATCACTACTTTGGTGTTCACGTAAAAAATTATGTAATACAACGCAAACAACTACTATAAAGGGTGTTTTTATAAAAGATAAAAGTTT
>JAJOOO010008485.1:0-13224 GCA_029582685.1 Solanum piurae | reverse complement strand
GAAATCAAGGAGGAGAAACAACTCACTTGCACAGACAAATCGTCCACGTCAGCAGGGGATGCATCTTCGTCACCGACATCAACATCGTTGGCGTCGCTATGGTAAATTGAAGAGACAGCATCGAAGACGTCAGGAGGTATCGGAAGATTACGTGAGAGGAAATTGAGAGCACAAATCAATGTCTTAGTCTTCTGTAACTGGTCCTGCGATTCATCAACGACAGGGGAAGAACCTCCAACCATTCCTCCTCCTCCACCACCACCACCGTCAGCGGCGGCGTTGGTCTCTATCTGAGCCACCATGAGTCCTCCACCGGTGCTGTTAGGCTTAACAACAGCGCGCGAAGAGGACTGTTTTTGTATTTCTTTTTGGAGAATTTGAATTTTTGTTAAAAACTTGTTAAAACTATTAAACCAAAAACTTAATAAACGAGCCCTTTTCTTTTTCTCCTTCTTATCTCTCTCTCTTCTCCCCAAACCCTTTCTATTCGACTCGGTTTGGGTTTTCTTATTTCTAAATCGATCAGATATGTAAATTTACTCAAAACTCCCTCACCAAATTCTCTAATGCCGCTCACCTCCTTTGTTACGTAATGACTATATTACCCCCCTTCTGTTCCTTTTTCTGAAAATAGAATATAGTTTACTTCATTTGTTAGGTAATAAAACAATAAATGAAGTATTGACTAGATTATATAATAGTAACAACTAATTAATTTAATATTCCCTTTAATGGATGTTAATATTCAAATTTGGCGTGATATATAGCATATTCAAATTTAAAAGTAAACAATAAACAAAGTCATTTTTAATGCACAGTCTAATCATAGAGACATAGACAAATACTAACAATTAAATGAATTTAAATTTGGAGTGATCCAAATATTATTACTCAAAATTGTTTATTGATAGATTAATTTCGCGAGAACCCACACACTTGTTAATAGTTTTTTTCCGTGTATAACATCAGTATGAATTAATATAACACTAGCATGAATCAATGTGACCACAACTATGAATTGATCCTCTATAATATTATATTAATATATCAAGTAGATATTATATAGGACTAATCTTAAAAAGAATATCATACGTATAAGCTTATTTATTAAAATCATTAATAGAAAATATATTTTATATCTTCTTTCTCTTTTGCATATGGCAATAAAACCTATATTTAAAATATGATTCTATTTTTTGTAATTTTTTAATTAAAATTAACTTGCAAAAGATGTTATAAAAAAATTGAAGTATCGAAATTAAGTTTAAACTCTGTGTTTTGTGATTTTTTAATAATTTTTTTGGAAGAAATAAATCTATCTTAAATGATAATCTATTTGTATATGATATATATCAAGTGAATATCATATAGAATTGAAAAGTATTTTCTTAGTAATAAATTTGTCTCTATAATATTCATGTTAATATATATATTAGCTCTTTTTGAAGGAATAAATTAGTGTTTTATGATATCTTTTCACTACATAATATGTTATGTGAGTTTGTCATATCCCGTCAATATGTGATATATGTTATGTGGATATCATAAAGGATTGAAAAATATTCCTTCTAAGGGATGAATTAGTCTCTATTATACCCCTAACAGTATACACTATATATATCATGTAAGTATCATAGGTAACTAAGCTCTTTTCAAAGGCATGAATCAGTGTTCTATGATATCTTATCAATATATGATATATCACGTGGATTTTTCATCCATGATACCATGTTACTATATGATATATACCATATGGATTTCATAGAAGATTGAAATGTGTTTATTTTTATTTTTAAGAAATTAACCACTCTTATGATTAAAAGTTAGTTTATGATATATACCATGTGAATATCTTAGATGATTGAGCTCTCTTTTGAAAAAATAATAATTTACTTAGGGATATAAAATATCATAGGTAATAATTACTAACAAAGATTTTTTTCATTGAATTTTGTTTGGTAGAGTAGAAATATTTGCAGGAAATTAGATTATTTGCTTTTTTTTTTGTATAATATCCATATATATTCTCACGTAATTTTGAATATATATATGTTGTACCCCAAAAAGGAAAACTATTTACAAACGGTTACCCCTTACTTTCATATCACCCTGTTTTTAACGACTAATTTGCATTTACTGCTTGATACAATCAAAGTATATATATACACTCTAATAGTATCAAAGAGGGGTTTTAACTACTCATTTGCATTTACTACATGATCAAAGTGTATATATACTTTGATGATATCAAAGAGGAAGAAGCAATACTTCAATGAAAACACTACTCAATTATTCCTTGATACCATTAATATATATACACGATGATATCAAGGAAGAAGAGAGTGTTTCAGTGGAAATAGTTTGGGTTGTATAGACAATTTTCAGAACACGAGTGATAGTTCAAAAAATGATATAAAAATTAAGCACCAAAAAAAATTCCCAAGCATACAATTTCCGTCTTAATAAGCTAGTTATTTTGTAAAAACTAATGGATAAGATTATAATTTTAATTAAATGAATTAAATAAGTCTATTATTAAAAAAATGAGGCTTAAATAACATGCCATGTCAACTAGGAGATAAGGAGACTTTTGAAGTGTGTAGTATTTTTTAAGAAAAATGGTTATAGTTGAGTAATATTTATATTCTAAATGAAATAAAAGTGATATTTGAATGGTGACCATTTAGGGAATTAACAGGAGTATTTATGATACTTTGATAATTCTCGTTGAATTAAAATTCCCATCATTTTATGTATACAAGTACTATAGAATGGAACTCAATAAAATAAGGTCAATCAGTTCAACTGAAACCCAGCCTACCAAACTCCAAAGTTCAAATCATGTTCCACCTACCATTTGTTACTTTTATGTCAAAAATGGAGTACAGAAAAGGGAAACAAAAGAAGAAACTACCAGTTAAATGTGAACTATGGTCAGGACAAGTAACAAAATTTGAAGGCTATATCCAATTTGATGTTCGCAAAAGGTTGGAAATTTTGGAGGATAGAATTTTGATTCTGCAGCACCGGCAGAAGAGTGCATACAGTCTGGTCAATTCAGCTCATAGTACAAGCACCTCGAGTTCCCTAAAAACCAGGAGGAGCCACCACTAACTGCAATAACTCGTGATTTCCTCGCTATGAAATATCTTCAACATCTGAGCACATAAGACTTGTGTATCCAGGGTTCTTCAGGTGATTGTTAATGTCCAAGGTACTAAATCTTCTGCAGAACACTGTTGACTGGCTCTTGTAAGTATTGCAGAGAAATCAAGATGGCTTCCTGTTTGTGTTAAAGGTTGGAAGTACAATTAGTCGACACCTCCACTGGTAGCAAAAGAGTTGCTCTGATGTAGAAACTTTGAGATGACATACACATACAAAAAGGCCGGAATAAGTACCTCTGTTCGAATTGTCCTGCTTCCTTGATGTGGACATGTATTCAAATATAAATCAAATACCTCCTTCGCACTTTTCCCCTAAACAGTAGAAAATCAAGTCAGTAGCAGCAGCTCATCTTCATCTACTCCCACTACACACTTGTAATTTCTATTACTAGAACTCTAGCCGTTCATGTCATGGAATATCAGAATGATAAAATATGGCCTCTTAACTCTATATATATGCTCCAAGTTGATCCAAGAGTAAATAAGAGGAAGTGCGAATTAGGAGATAGTCACAGAAACTACCACTTGCCACAGAAAAAATGTTTCTATTTTCAGTAAGTTAAAAGGATATCATTTAGAAAAATCTAAACAAAATAACACCTATATACTTGGTTTCATCATACAGATTCAAACACTTGGAGACTTGGCAAGTCCCCATCAAAGAAGTTTGCATAAATAGTACCTTTAAGTTATTGTCTTCTTCTATACACTCCTCCAACCCCGCCAGTCCACCAAAAGCAATTAGCAGGTGCCTAAAGATTAAGACAAACCAAGACAAAATCCAACAGCATTAGTAGATGAAACACAAAATATAAAGCCAATGATAACATCAAGGTGATAGCCAGTTACATGAAAAGTATTCAGGAAAGGAAGTACGAAAAACATGGAGCAATTATGCATTTCTATTTGAAGTGTTGATATACAAGAGATCAATATGAATGTTAAAGATATGGACATAGTTTATAACTCAAAGATATATAGGAACAGTTAAGAAATGAATATTGCGCCTAACTCAATCTGTGAAGCTACCCCATGAGGTGAAGATTTCCCAATGCATATAAGGAGACAACAACAACCCATACCCTCAAGCAATATTGGACACTCTAACACACAAAAGCTGCACGCCCATGGCAGGACCATCTGGAATATGGACCACGTTACATAAGATCCCAACATACATTGGGTAAACCAAGCATAGGGATGAATCTGACCCTGATACCTTGTTAAAAATATAGACCTTGAACCTATCTCAACTCCAAAAGCTAGCTCATGAGGTGAGAAGAGACAACCTATAACCGTCACACGATCTTGGACACTCTAACAAGAACAGTTACCAGGATTGAAGAAAAGGATCCTGGTTGCAGAGCACGATAAGTTTTAAGTTGTGAATTGGTAACAACCCCCCACCCACCCACCCACCCCCAAAAAAGGGAACATATAAATAGAGAAATAGAAGAGGATAAATTTTAATAGAAAAGATTCGGGTTATGACTTGATTTAAAAAGTCAATATGGCAGACCTATTTGAGTGAAAAAAGAGCCCAAAACATACATACAGAAGTAGTAAATGTCCTGCAGTGAAAATTCAGCACAACACAAATGGCATTTTAAGACATTTTCTCTGCTATAAGTCCATACAGTGGAGTTATAGGTTCTCACTTTCTTTTCCTGGAAGCCGTTGCTGTGAAATGGTTTGGGTTTCCACATGGTCAAAATGCATTTAAATTAGCATTATCCAATAAAAAGTGAGATGGAAGTGCTTTCCAAAAATCATCTTGGGGTCTAGGAACATACTGATTATCCATTGCAGAACAACAGGAGGGTGACTACTAATTGAGAATTAGTAAGATAACAAAAGGGGGGTGACTACTTGCACACACAAATATCACAAACGACTATTGAAACATACCTGAATGATGGGAGAGTCAAATCCGAGGACTTCATTACAAGACCATGCTCAGATGTACCAATCAAGTGATCATACCCTCCCTAATCAAACAAGAGATGTTACACAGTAACTATTTATGCATTACTTCTCAAAAAGGGGTTGAACACAAAACCCAAATACCTTGTATGGGCAATTCTTGAATACAGAACTGATATTTGGAGCATATCGTACTTTATATCCCCAATACATCCCTGCATCCTCCATAGGTGTTGAAGAAGAGACAACCTCATGTGGTATGCCTGAGAATTGAAATGTGGAATTGTGAACTTAAATAACTAAAAGTCCTGTTAAGTAAATAAAAACAGTTCATGTGGCAGTCTGTTGGGTATGAGACGGTTCTCTGGAAATATTACTATTTGCATTCTTGGTTGGTAAATAAAGTATCATGTAAGCAACTTCAATAAATATGAGAACTCAAGGATTTTGTTACATTACAGCACATTGTGTTGGGGTTAACTATACACTATGTTGAAGTCTACAAACATTGAGAAGGTGCCCTTTCAAACATCATATATCCGTGTTGGAGAAAATGAGAGAAAAAAATGTACAAATAAAAGAGAGTGAGGAGAAAACATGTCTGTACCAAAAATATCAACAATGCAAAAACAGATTTCATTCAATCAGATAACTTCATCAATACTTCCTAGCCCTAGGTAGTCAAAATAGGGTTAAAATTGGAAATTAAAGTAATAACTACTACTGAGAGGAAAGCAAGATATACAGCTATAAAAGTTGTATAATTCTGGTAAAAACCTGCATCCAAGTTTCTCTCTGCTCCCATGGATACTGTCACCCTTATTCCTGGGGAAATGATTTGATCAACTGCAACAGGCTGCAAAGTACTAGCAATGTGAACTGTTGGCCAACTCACACAAACTTATAATTATAATAAAATATACCAGCAATATTTCAATTTCTTGTTTTATCTTTTTTTTAATACAAGATCAACTCTTGTTTATCAAGACTACCGACATCAGCAAAATGCTTTTGGGATTCAGCACTAGTAGTTTACTCCAAGAGAAAATAAAATCCCAACATGTTATTAATGACAAATAGAACATTTGGTTTTCAAGTGAGACACCATCTCGTCAGCGAGTACGGAAATAGAGAGGCAGCAACAGCCTTTGAAAAACAAAGGGCAAAGGAAAGAGCAATGAACACTGCATGCAGAGACCCCAATCTGATCAAACAGTGTTTCAACTTCATGATTGAACATCTGGCCATGTGTTCCTTAAAGAGTGATAGAGAATCTATACTGAGCTTCACATTCCTTAAAAAGTGATAAAAAAATCTACACTTAGTTTCACATTAAGCAGGTGATCAAACCACATTGGCGGTCCATGATCCTACTTTTCTAGCAAACTTTATATTTTGAAAAGAAAAAGAGCTTGGGAAGGTAAAGTTTGAAAGCAAATGAAAATCAATAAATGGAAAAATAATAACAATACTTCACAGGTTCTCTCTATTTTCTTTTTCATAATCCATATCTCAATATCATTTTACCAGTATCTTCAAACTCCATTCCAGGTCAAGTTGCTCTCCTTCATATCTAAGCCCATCTTATCAATATTTCATTAACACAATGATTACAGAGGGAGCATTATAAATTCCCCGACAAACCAATCGCGTCCCGGGAAAAAAACCACATACTATTTATTTTTTTGGGTAACTAACGACCCAGATACTATGTTGTACAAGGGATTCCCAGCATCTTGCAGAAATAGTATGTAATGTAGAATTTGAAGAAGAGTATTTGACTTTCATTATTTTTGTTTCTTTGTTTTAATTATAGTCTTCGCCAGTTACAGATTTTTTTTATAACACCCAATCTCGAGAACATGAAACAGAAAAATACAAGAGTAGCTCCAATTGTATTACTGTTGCAAAGTCTGCAAAAGAGATATTATTATTTCATTTGCATACATATGCTTCTTAACATGCAATGTGAATAAGGCGATTCTTGACAGAAGAAATTAAACGAGTCATGGTAACAACAGCTATACTACAAGGAAAAAAGTAGCAGCCACATGAGCGTTGTACAAAGTAAGACAGCATGTTGACAATGAGAATGAAATACCTTACTAAGCCCAACGTCAACAAGTGTTCCCCCAGATGTTAAATTTTGATCCTTTAGTGTGACCCCTAGAAACAGAAAAAAGATGTCTCAAGGCATCACCCATCCATCAAGAATGTCAAGTTGATATTTAGATCATCACAAAACATGATCAACAAAAAGGATATAACAAGATAACAAAAGCATTTGAGCAATTTTGGAATAAAAAATGGCTACAAAAGAACAAGAAGGATAATTTAATTGACAGAAGAAAATCAGACATATTTGAACATGTAATGTGAGATTCGAATTGTCAAACAGCCATTACATTTAACTAGCCATCTAGATCTTTGTGTCCATTTAACAGATAGGTGCAAACTTTTTTTAGATCAGGTAAGGATACGTGCAAAGTTAGAGCATCAGTAACATGAATTTTTCAACAGAACTTACCTGAAGTTCAGCGATCAAGTGTAAGCCATCATATGCAGCAAACTTTGCACCATAATCCATAAACCATATATTTTTTAAAACAAACCAGAAAAAAGTTTGGTTTTGTAAGATTTTGATAGTCTTCTAGAATTTTTGGATTTCAAATCTTATATTTAGGTAACTATACAAAACAATTACCACTACAACCTCAACCCCAAACTAGATAACTATTGTTTGGCCAAAATACATTAACTAATACAATATATAGGTGCAAAGTTATAGCATCAGTTCAGTAAATTTTCAACAGGACCTACCTGAAGTTCAGAGATCAAGTGTAAGCCATCATATGCAACAAACTTTGCACCATCACTATTTATTGTATGTAATAAATATAAGATATTTTTGAAGTATGAACCAAAGCCATAGAAGGATGTTTAAGTGGCAAGAATCCAAATCCACCAATAACTCTATCAAATGCCATTGCAATAGACAGAGATAAGTACATGCACACAGTCATGCAAGGATCATTATTTACATAGAGGATTAGGCCAAAGGACAGGCAATCACTTTCATGTATGATCATACTCTTGCAAAAAACAACTAAATTAAGAAGCACAAAAAAATATTAGCATACTTGAATCAATACCATCTGAATCGCACCCTTGCTAAACCAATGGTAAAACTTATGTGTGCCAGACCTCCCCCACGGAGGATGCTGGGAAATGGAAATCAAGATATTGATATTCTGAGCTTTTAAAAGGAGAGAAACATTGAATATAAGTTTTATTTTCCAATTCTCTTGTAGAAATCAAGAGTTTGAAGTTGTAGCAGTTCAAGGAAAATTGAGGCTGAGCTTATAAGGATAATAGTGAAACGTGTTCATTATAGGAAATTTTAGTAAAAAAGATAGCAAGCGATTGAGTGCAAGATCCTTTTAGTTCTTTTTCGGAATGAGCTAGAGTGTGCCTGGCATGCAAATGATAAGGGTATTCTTTAGGATGCTACCTTCTCGATAGGGAGCCCATTCATGCTTCCGCAAATGATGTGGGGCATCAAGTGGTGGCAACGAACCCTGAAGACAACAGTACATTTGAGATCAGAAATCACGAAATTTATTAAATTTAAGCCTGTTTAGTTTGGATAGCTTTGCTGAACTGAATTAGTAAACCTCGTCAAAACAGTGTTGTCTTTTTATCAGTAAAATAGTGTTAATCAAAACTGTTGTTGGTTTATTGTACGAAAATAAATCAAATAACCAAGTCTCTGAGCTAATAACTGAGCACCCGACTGGTACTGAATTAAATAAATCCACCTACACAATAGCCAATCTTTTTTTAGAAAGGTAAATATGTTATGCAGCACTAAGAAAGTACCAGAATATGTACAGGTGAGCAAATCACTAGAAAAGAAATGGAACTAGATTTTTTATATCCAACCCAATCAAACTCTTAAGAATTGACATTTCATCATAATTTCAAACAGCTATCCTCACCACATATCTTAAGTTGTTGTGCATGGGGAAAAGACTCTTCCGAAGGTATTGAGGTGTCTCCATATACTTCAAAATCCTGAAAAGAAATGCAGCACCACTTTCATCCTCGTGTGACCCATCCTTCATCGTCGGATCTGAACAGTCCACTGAACTACCTATGTTGTCAAATACAACAACCTGTTCAAGAAAAAAACCTTCCAACTCATTTCTGCACTCAAAATAGCAATTAATTTATCTCTTTTGACAACTGAAGCTATTGGAGAGTTTGCATTGTATGCATGTGTTCAAACACATAAGTATAATGTCCACATGCTGAAAGCAACACCAATCTCATACTAAAGGTTCACCATACAAAATCAACACATGATCAAATGAATAGCTTGTAAATATGAGCACCTCATCTATCCGAAAAATGGTGGAAGCACGAGCAATCTGGCCAGCCAACTGCCCAAATAAGAAAAGAAAGATAATAAGTAATAAGACGATGAGTAAAACAATAAAAAATTACCTGAATAATAAACACCCATAACTTGCACAAATAATAAGTAATCTATGACCCAAGGGTGGTCACTAAAGAGGGTCGAGAACTATGAGGTCTCTCCAAGCAGAGACAAAAACCTTGGGTGAGTTATTTCAATCTGTCCTGAACCTTGGTGGACATAGCTAAAGTTACTAGCCAGAGGTGTCAGATATCCCATATAATTAGCCTGCACGCAAGCTAGCCCGGACACCACAGGTTATCTAAAAAATAAGTAATCTATGCGTTTATCAGTTCTAACTTGCTGTGACATGGCATTGGTCATCCTCAAACCCAGATAAAGGAGGTGGTGTGCAGCACTAGAACTAGTAAAATGGCTGGAATTCAATGAATAGGGATGTGATCATCTGGACGTGTCCAAATAGAGTGGAATAGCTACAAATTAAGATAAATCTCCCTATGTTACGAACCAAATCCAGCCCAATGTGGATACCAAGGTCACACAAGTAGTCATTGGGCCGAGAACGAGTAATAGGGCTAGGTTAATTTGGGATCCGGGTTGAGTTGTGGGCATGAGAACAGTTCCATCAAAAAGGGTAGTGATATGTGATTTAGGGATTATGCAAATTGTTGAGAAAAATATCTAGTCCTCACATCCCCTTTCTTTGAGTCTATGCTTCTCATCTACCTTCTAGTCATCTTCTACAATAGTTTTCTTTGTTAGTTCCATTTTCCGTTGTAACTTTGAGTTTAGTGATTATAATATTTGAATGTTTATATTGTGAAATTGGAGTTGTTACACCACAACAGTAAATGTGTTGCGAGTTGTGAAACAGCAGTGGAATGGAAAAATATGATTCATATAACGCATGAACTAGTCTGGGATGGAAGCACAGTTGCTACTGTGAGTATTAAACATTTCAAAGAAACCCAATGAGAAAGAGTAGTATAATGAAAGTTACCCGTGTTGCGAGTTCGAGTGACTGAGTGTTGTCAATGATAGATCCGGCGAGTGCTACGGAAACTGTGGGTTTTACCTTTAACACACTTTCTTCCTTCACCTCTTTGGTTTTCTTCTTCTTTATCTTCTTCGAATCCCCATTCGCAAGATGGATATTATTTTTCTCTTTAGTGGTCTCTGTACTCAGGAGTTCCGATTCTGCTTCTCGTTCGGCTCTCTTCTTCTTCTTCCCCATTTCTGCAGAAGAGAGGGTTTAGGGTTTTAGCCGAATGACTGCTATTTATGCTACCACCAAGAAAATAAGTACTCCTCTGTCCCAATTTATATGTCTTACTTTTCTTTTTAGTCCGTCCAAAAAAAAATGACACATTTCTATTTTAAGTAATAATTTGCCTATAAAATATTTTTTTTACCCTTAATGAAATGATTTACAACCACACAAATTTCTATCATTCATTTTGGACCACAAGTTTTAAAAGTCTTTCCATTTTTCTTAAAGTTTGTGCCAAATAAAAGTACATCATATAAAATGGGACGGAGAAAATAGTAAATTACTACAACTTTTTTTTTTTATAGCAGAATTGGATATGTGATTTAATGCTGATTCATCTTATTATCAAATGGAATTCATATTCTCTGAAAATTGTGATTTGGAAATTCCATATCATGATTCGAGATTTTTAAAATATAAAAATTGACCATAAATTTATACTCGCTCTGTCCCTATTTACTTGTCCACTTTTCCTTTTATAGTTGTCTCTAATTACTTGTCCATTTTGACAAATCAAGAAAGCAAAAAAAAAAAAAACTTATTATATCCTCAATTAATTACTTTGAAAAAGGTAAAACCTTTTGAAAATATTAAATTTTTAATTCATTTACTTCATAATTAATAGGGGTAAAATGGTAAACTCACTATATCAATAATTGTTTTCTTAATAGATGTGTCAATTCAAAAGTAGACAAGTAATTAGGGACAGAGGGAGTATTTTGTTAAAATAATCTCATATTTATATCTAGTAGTCATTTATTTTACATGTAAATAAAATTTATAATCATATCATTACTTTTTAAAATTTATTTTTCTCACCAACATAAAATTTATTATTATTTTAAATCAATTCCCCTACTTTATAATTTATATTCATCAAATTCATTATTTTTTATCGAATTTATTTATCAACCAAAATTGACTCCTACTACTTTAATGTTTAATAAAAAAATATTTTTCATCTATATTGACTGACCACAATGGCTTTGTAATAATTTATTATGCGATTTTATAATATTTTATTTATTTGGTAAGATTGAATAAATAATTGAGACTATTTTAATAGTTTTACAACTTATGAGATTCTTATGTTTATAAGAAAATATAAAACACAAAAACTCCATATCGCATGTTCAAATAAAACTTCAACTCCATCTCATGATTTCATATCATAATTTCATATTGCATCGCCCAACGAGCCTTTATACCCCAAGTTATGACGCTATTCCAATTTTGATCATGTATTGTTCAGTTTATTTTACCTTCAATTAATCTAAATGTGTACATTTAACCTCCATTAAGTTTATTGATTTAAAGACCAAAATGACACATTTAAGTTTTTTAAAGGCTAAATATACATAACTGAGAAAAATATCGACCAAAATTGAAAACGTCATAACTCAATAATACATATCCAATGAAATCCCACGAGTAGAGTCTAAGGAGGGTAAAGTATACCTAGACCTCACTCTGTTTAGTAGAGATAGAGAGGTTGTTTACGGAAGACACTCGACTCGATAAGTAACGCCACAACTCAAGGACCAAAATATTCATTTTCCAATCAAAATTATAGACATCGCAGAATTGTTTGGTACATAAGATAAAGATAATAATCTCGTAAAACTTTTTAATTAACTTTATCCCATTATTGATTTGAGATATTAGCTAATGCTGAAATTATTTCATCCCACTATTTGTACTAAAACAATGGGATAACTATAACATATAGATGGGGGAATAGAAATAATTTCACCTTGCTTATCTCCTCCTACGTACCAAACAACCCCTGTGAGTTCTACTTCTTCTACATTAAAAACTAGTCCAATAAGTTTTAAAATGCTAGACATCTAATCATGTTTCATTGTAAAATTTAATAAAAACTATTTTTATTTTCAAAGTGAAAATGATATTTGAAAATTGTTGTAAATGTTTGCTTTTCACTCTATACATTTGACCCTGAATTTACGAGTCCGAAATCAAAAGGGCAACAATTTTTTTCGAAAATTCCAAAAGGGTATCTCAATTAATTATGAAACCAAAAGGGCAACAATTCTTAACTCCGTTTAAATTAGGTTTTGTAAAACAAGGCTCAAATTCCAATGAGCCTTACAAAGCTCAAATTCCTATGAGCCTTGTAAGGCTCAGCCGCCAATGAGCCTTACAAGGCTCATAGGAATTTGAGCCTTGCAGGTTGTTGTTTTTAAAAAAATATATATTCTCGTTTTATTTTGTTGTTTGTTAGAAGTCTAATAATAATAATACATAGTTGTTGATATGATGCATAAAGATAGTTTAGACTTGCTAGCCATTACTTTGTGGCTTTTCAAACGAACTAAATCCAATAGTTTAGACCTTATTTACTACTTAGTTGATATTTTTTTTCTTCAACTTTTTTTATGTGAAATTATAATTTGGTTTATTCACTT
>JAJOOO010008482.1:0-11823 GCA_029582685.1 Solanum piurae | reverse complement strand
TGGTCATCCCTCTCTTCTCACTAACCACCTCCATTAACCTCATTGCTACCAGAGAACCACTTTCCAAAACACCATTCATTTTTCTCTTTTTCGGCAACTCAAATGACCCTAAAACCAGCCAGATCCCAACTCCATTTCAACACTACTCCCTCACCTGAAACCACTGCAAAAGCCACCGAAAACAAATATTTTACGGCAGCAAAACAATCCCCATCTCCCTCCTCTCTATTTTTCGGCGAAACCTCACCGGAACACCACTGAAAGTGACTAAACATACAACCAAAACCCACCCCCCAAACCAGTGAACAAACAGACCCATTATTTCTCCCATTTTCATCCAACAAACACCACCGAATCACCACCAACCTGACCCCATTCTCTCTTCTTCTCCGACCCGATCAACGCGAGCTTCAAGCTCAGGTGAATAACAGACCATCAACGACTCTTCCTTCCCCTTCCCCCTTTTTAAATTTATGTTCATCTTTGCAGGTTGTGGTGAGCTCGAGCTCCAGATCCGGTGTGGCTCCAGCTTCGAGAAACAACAACCAACCAAAAGTTATACTTTTGAGACATTGGTGCCCCTGCCGTCCAAAAACTAGAGCATCTATGCCCTTCGCTCTAACGGAAGACTAAATAGGGACATATGGCACAATCTTATCCGTCGATCCGATATTTAATAAATGTCGGATCGGTGGATAAGATTATGACACATGTATGTCCGTTAGTATAAAGGGTATATATGCTCTAGTTTTTGGATGGCAGAGGCATCAATATCCCAAAAGTATAATAGAGGGTATTTGCATACCATTTATAATAGTTTAGGATATATTTATCCTTTTTCCCTTATATTTATTAGAAGATAGACTTACTTTTTAGAAAGAAAAAAAGAACATTAATAGGAGTTAAATAAATAGCAAACATTAATGAATATTTTCGTGCATATATATATTCAATTGCCTAATGCATTGAACTAAGTGTACATTTATATTCTTGTACAATATTATTGTAGGAATAATATTTGATTGAAGGATATTGATGTCATTCAGTATTTTATGGACATTTTGATAATTCAATTCTTAAAATATTTTGGTCCCACTTATATATATACTTACTATATTTACTAATTTAATAGAAGTTTTATTTCTCTTATTTTATGTGAAGGAAAAATGACAGTGTAATTTATGATTATCATTTAATATTTAATTAATAAAATATTTTATAACTTTTTTATTTAGTATAGGAGTAAAATGGTAATCCAACTTTAAATTTTTGAGCTTTTTACTTTTAATAAAAAAAAATTATTATTATTTATTATTTATTGTTTATTTATGATCATAAGCTGATAAGTTAGAAAAATGAAGAGGTGTAGTTATGAAGTTGATTTTAAATGGAAAAATAATTCTTTAAAATTATTTTAAGAAAAAAAATTAATAGGAGGTGTATTTTTGACTTATTAATATATATATATATATACACACACTAGCTTCTGGACACGTGCAACGCACGTGTGTCTCATCCAATATGTTATAAATTCGTTCAGACGATTAAAATTCAATGAAAATGTGTGTAATGAGTGCTAAAATGCAACAATCTCAAATAAATGTTATAATAATAATTTATAGAAAATTAAATTAAAGAAGATTAATAGAGAAATATATAAAAAGAAATAAACATAGAAGAAAAAAATAACATACGCATCCTTCTTAAGACTTTAATCATAACATTATATAAATGAAAAAGAAATACAAAATCGGTACATAATTTTCCAAGTTTTTGTCGACACCTTCTCTCATATCCAATCAAAATTCAAAACTCTTCTCCATCGAGTCAAACTAAAGCATGAATCAAATAGAAAAATTAATTTATTTTCGTAAAGTGATATATAATCAGACTAAGGTTGATATACCATATACTTTAGATGTTGATGGCTTCACTACTTTAACTATAAAATGAAAAGATAATTTTGGATGTGAGTTTCATGAAACAAAAAAGATGAATTTATATAGATAAAAATAGAAGAATACCAAAAGACATCTTAAAGTTTTAAATTAAATAATATTTGAAGGTTTCAAAGGGACAAAATAGATAAAAGAGAACAACTTTAAAAATATTAAATATATTCAATGAATCTCCATTAAAATCTAGAAGAGTAAAGAATCCTCCTTTGAACACATGAACTCTCCATTTACTCAATGTAATAATTGATTATCACTAATAATTAAATATGTAATTAACTAAATATTTATAATATTTTAATCTAGTGTAGGGGCAAAATGGTATTTCAACTTTCAACTTTTTTTGTTCCCACTTTTAGTAATATATGATGATGTATGATATGATGATGATATATATATATGTTAATAAGTCAATGTTTATTACTTCCAGAAGTAATTATTACTAAGGAGAAAATGAGAAAAATATACTCAATTATATCTTGATTTTCTAAATTAACAATTATTTTGAACCAACTTTTTTTAGTACATGTTTCTTGTCTTTAATTTTTTCTTGCTATGAAATAAGAAAGGTGAAAATTGTTGCCAACAATTTCCATGTACCATCATCATTTTTCTTGCAAAAAACATTCAAACTATAAAAGGTTACAAAAAGTGATTTAAGTTATGAAATTAATATTATGAAGTTGGTGAATGCAATCAAACCTTAACATAATTGAAAGAGTAGAGATATATGGCTGAAATAATAGCGGTTTTATTTGATATAAAAAAACAAATTGAAGTTGTGAAAACAAGGCATGAAGTTCTACTATATACATTTATATGTCATAGCCAACATTCAGCCTATAAGCTCTACTTAATTAGTTCTTGTTCCCACACTTCATTTGAACAGCCAAAGTCTTAAAGATGTCAGGGCATGGGTCCTTGCTCGGCTCGTCGTAAATTTCTCTCTCAATTGGGATTGTGCATGAGCTCTTCCCTAAGCATTTCTCTTCTGCAACTTGCATACTCTTAGCTGAATTGCAACTTCCAACAATCAAGTTTCCACAAGCACCATCTGGATTACCATAACTAGCAAACTCAACTTTTTCGATGATTTTGTCGTCTGGGCATGTTAAATGTGCTCCTGCTTTGAGATCTTCTACTATCGCGACAAAATTAGTGCCAGATCTCTCCCATGATTTTACATTAGGAGGATGATATTCCGTGATGATACTGCAAATTGTGTCTCTGTTTACTGTTTGGATTTCGATATCTGCTGGATTACCACCGGTTTCCTCAAACACAACTAGGACATTGTCAGTTGGCTTCAAGAAAGCTCTTGGAATGTGATACCTGAAAATGAAATATCACACGTTAAATATGTTACACTTTTCGAAACTATTTATATACTAATTGATTGATATACTTACTCGAACTGAGTGGGTTGTCCAAGTGGGGAGAGGAAAGATGACCAATAACGACCAAGGCTATTACCATTCACCCACATCATACCCTTTTGCATTTTGTCCATTTTCACAGCCAATGGGTTGTTGCCTTCAGGTGCTTCAAAGGTGGTCTGCGTTATATGTATCGTCAGTATAAATAAAATTATTCATCAACACTATATGATTTAATAAATACTTATGTGTTTTACCTTGTACCAAGTAACAGCTCCATTAGTAGGACCAGTTACTGGTGTCCATTTTACTTTCTTTGCACCCTCTTCACTGAATAATTGCTCTTTCTCTCCAAATACACCAACCTATTAAATGACCAACACAATTAGTATATCTTTTGAAGCTCGATAAATATACATTACGTATCGTAGATATATATATATACCTCATGTCCCCAATCGTTTTGAGTTATATCAAGAGTACCAGCCATCAAACCTTGAATGGTTATTGCTCTGGGTCCAGCAAACCTCTTTTCCATGTAGGCTCCGCTATTCTGCGTTCATAAACACTTGTTAATAAATATATAACCGGTTAAATTGTACTGATGATGACAGTGATTTCTTATGAGGAAGAAAAAGTATACCGGGAAGCCAACTGTCTCAGCTAGAATTGAGATGGTGTTAGTTCCAGGCTTCAACACGACAGGCTTCTGGAATACAAAGCTCTTCTCGATGTTGTTACCATGTCCAAATCCTGAATTGTAATACAAACAAATGTTAGGAAAAGAATTTTTATGTTATTAGTGCAATTTAACTGACTATGACTAACAATGTACATACCAATGTATTCTCCGTTAACAAAGGCAGCTAATGCATGACCCATACTTGCGATTTGTAGCACGGGGAGAATGTCAGGTCTCATGGGCAAGTCATGGCGATCGAATTTGATACTATAATGTAACAATTTCCACTATTAGAGTAAACTCAATATGATGAATCAAGATAGATTAGAAAATGTTAATTGTAATTACCTTGTACTGTACCAAGCATAATCTGAGGTATCCTTAGTCAAAGTATAAAGTTCCAAAGGTTCCCTGTTTTTAAGTGACAATTCACTTATGGTTGGGACTTTTTCTTGGTACTTTTCCCATTTTAGACCCTTTGCCTTCTCTGATGCCACAAAGTTTCTTGAATTGTGTTGGGACACAATCTGTTTGTAAAAAAATAATTGAATTGTTATTTTCCGTTTTCAGATGATATTTCTTCATTTGTATCATCACAAATAAACATTAAATTTACCGTTTGAGTGTTGTAGACAACAGTCTTGCAGTCGGGGAGAATGCTAACGGATTTCTCAGGTAGGTAATAATCTTTACCCCTGAATTTGACTGTCGCGGGGTTAGTTGTGTGGTTGTTGGTTAAAAATGCAGCACAATCAGTTCCTTTCTTCTCATAAATTGTAATCTGTAAAATAGTTATAATGTTAAAGATACATAGAAGAGCTTGTTTATGATCAATTACAATATTATAAATTCTTTTATAATTAATTACCTCAATGTCTCGGTTAACTTTTTGTACTGTGGGAGTTCCCCAAAGGAGAGCCCTTCTGGATAGCCTCAAAGCCCTGTGTAAATCCCTCAAATGACTCCATTTTGGTTCCCTAAACAAACCTGAAAACATATTGACCGCGATTAGATTATTTATTCTGTAACATATATTATTACACTATCGATGGTGCATAGAATTTTTAAGGTAGCAACACTAACCGAACTCATCAAGAGGAGCTTCATCATAGTAACGAGTTGTCACGAAAGATGAGCTTGTCCTTCCATAGTTGGTTCCACCATAGTACTGGAAAACATAGAATGTAATTAGTTTTAGCTATGATCAAATTAAGGTTTACGAGAAAATTAACAAATTATATCAATATGTACCATGTAATAGTTTGTAAGAGTTCCATTCTTTGCGAAGAAACGGGCTACAGAGAATGCAATATCCTCTGCTGCTCTTTGTGAAGGTGGATCTCCGAATGTCCTGTACTGAGCGGTCCAATTTTCAGTCCATAGAGATGGTTTGTTAGGACCATTAGGGCCTTTGAATGTATCTGCACAATGCCTTCCATTGCATGTGTTGATCTGAAAAAAAAACCGAAAACAGAGTTATGTACATGTTGTTTTTACATTTCAAGTAATCAAGTTTTTCGAGATAAAACTTACGATACGTGGAGGGGCATCCTTTTGCTTACACATGATCCATGGGACTCCATCGTATAGTGAAGTTGCCATATTGGCAGCCCACTCGACGTATTTCTTACCATTATCTCTGTATGCTAGTTGAACATTGTTGTATTCATTTTCGATTTGAGCCATGATGATAGGGCCTCCTTGAGGTGCAAACAACTTTTCCTTCTTCATCAAATCAATGACCATTTCTGAGTACTTTTTCATGTGGTACTGCAAATAAAGAGAACGATAAAACGATTAAGCCTCTATATTCATTTGAAAATAAGTTTTTCATCTGTAAACTATGAATACGTACGATGAATGGTTCATTGTAAGAACGGAAGGTGATGTTTGGGACCTCCCTTAGCCAGTATGGGAATCCTCTGTTCCATCATGATCAACAAGTCATTATACAAATTATAAACAAAATATCAACTTAGACAGATTTTATGTATATTTATACCCTTGATTCCATTCAGCCTCGATATATGGTCCGATCCTGAGGGTGACATACAAGCCCTGTCTGGCAATTTCTTTGATGAACTTGACAACATCATAGTTTCCTTCAAAGTTAAACTGCATATTCATCGACAACAATTATATATATAATTCGAGATATGTTCACCTCTTAATATGAATGAACATGTTTGTTAATTACCTGTCCTTGAACGGGCTCGTGGATATTCCAGAAAACATAAGTCTGAATAAGGTTTAAACCTCCCTCCTTAGCTTTCCTTATAATGTCTGGCCACATCTGAAAACATTTGATCATAATAAAGTTGTTACATGACCAAATGTACGTATCTATAGGTTCAGAATGAGCGTGATCATACTAAATATATTGAAATTACCTGAGGAGGCATACGAGGATAATGAATGGAACCAGAAAAGAGCAATTCTCTTTCACCATTGACGATCATGGAACGACCATCATAAGTAACACCTCTAGGTTTTTCAGCGAATGCACAAGTAACCATCAACGAGAAGAGAACTAACGACAGTAACCGATTTGATATAGCCATATTTTTTGTGTTTTTTTTTTACTTTTTTTTTTTTGGTTAGTATGATCACAGATGAATGCAAATGCAAAGACAAGGAAAAGAAGACAGTAAGCTATAAGGCACCTCTTCCTTTTGTGGAGGAGGCACCAGGTTTACTAGCTGTCTTGTTTCTCTTAGAATGATTATTTTATGTCTCAATTTATAATGTTAAGAGCATACATACATACAAGGCTTGGAGAAATTTAAGGACTTTCATGGCCTGTTTTTTTTTTTTCATTTTGTTGCTATTTTGTAGTTCCATTGATAAATGTATGGCTATAATTTAATGAAAACTTCTTCATTGAAGAATTGTTCTAACCCCTATTTTCTCCTTATTTATTTTACTCCTATGTTATTTTATTTTTTTTGAAATAATCTTGTTTACTCTCATGTTATATTATTATATCTTTTGAAACCAAAGTACCTTAATATAGTTGGTTTTTTCTTTTTTATTTCTTAAATCACCCATATAATACTTTGTAGAAACTAGATTTATTTTTGCAATATCGATCATATTATTTGGGACCCACCTACATGTATATCTTTAACTCTCTGTTTTGTATGATTAATTATTATGCATTAGTTCATATTATATTATGTTGTGTTATGTCGTTAGAATTGGATTCTATCTCCTCTTTTTTTCTCCTCTTGTTCAAAGAATTTAAATATGTAATATATAATAGAAAGGTAAAATTAGTTAATTGTTGAAAGGCTCAAGAGTCGTGTACTAAAATATTTGAATAGATTATATTATTTTTCATAGTTACATAATGCCACAAGAAAAATAGGATACAAAGTAGAATTACTATTAAAATAAATGAAGATTATTGAATAATAAGCGTGAGATAACTAACGAATCGGCCGTAGGCAGAGGAGTCTGAAATTATCCCTATATATATATATATTACATAAATCAGGATTCCCTTTTAATTTATTTATTTTCAAAACTACCATTCCCCTTTAATGAAAAGTTGTGACTTTCATGAAAAGTTGTAACTTTTATGAAGAATTGCGACTTTTATGAAGAATTGCGACTTTTATGAAGAATTGCGACTGTTATGAAAAGTTGTGACTTTTCTGAAATGTTGTGACCTTCCTGAAGGATTGTAACTTTTCCAAAGAATTGTGACCTTTCCGATAAGGCACAATAAGCATTTATTCACACTACCCTTTGTTGTCTATAAAGAGAGGTATTTCCTCCAATTTTAATACAACAAAAATTGTGAACTTCTTCTTCTTCTGCACAATTAAATATTCGTGTACTTTGCTCCGTTGAGTGGCTCATTGATACCATTATTTTTGTATCAATATACTGGTGAATAGAATTGTTCTGTCCCGAGAGAATTCATTCCTTTAAACCTCGGGTACTAGAGGGGGAAAAATTTCCTTAAGGAGACACTGTGCATTCAATGGGATCGATTTTTTTCTTTCTGTTTCATTTACTGCTACAGATCCTGATATATTTTTTTACTGTCATTAATTTATGCTTATATTATTAATTGTTGTTTTTGAATACATGTTTTAAACTTTGTTGTTTATATTTTTGCAAACTTATTGTTATAAGTATTTGCTAGTATAGATTAAATAACACATGTTAATTGAGTATTCACACAAGTTTTCTCTACTGAAATTGTTAAAGGTACAATAAAAAAAATTCTTAAAGGTCTATATTACCATCTCTTGAAGACAATATTCAAATTTGGTATGCCACGGTAAGGATATAAAGACCTTAAAAACCTTATCGCACCTTGATGTACGAACTAAACTAGGAAAAGAAGACAATAATTAATAAACTTTTGACATGGGTTCAAGGATGTGTCGGATGACCTATAGAGGAATATGACTAGACTGGAGCCGCTTTTAATCTCATAGACATAGATAACTACACAATAAATTAATTGTTCATATTCAAATTAATTGTTCATATTCAATATGAAGTATGTACAGATTCTCAAGTTTAATGCAAGTTGTAAATACTTGTCACGCCCCGAGCCTACACCCTGGGCGGGACTGACACTCGAAGACCATTGTTGGCCCCAAGCAAACCCTTGGTCTGGCTTACTTAACTCAGCGGAAGACAATATTCATATCTAAAATGATCAATGAACTTAACTGAACTGAATAATAAATTAACTTAGAATGTTTTAAAGATTAAACATTCACTTGGCCAAAAGTGGCAACCCAAGTCTTTAACATAAGAATGATAATGCAAAGACTACTGAACTACTAACTATCTATAAAGCCTCTAAAACAAAGAGGGATGTCGGGACAGGACCCCCGATCATTTTAACATCTGAAAGACTAGAAAGCAAGTAAAAGAGTCCTCTGGAATGCAAGGAGGCTCACCAACAGACTCTGAATGCTCAAGTTGGATCAACGAGGCGCTGGATGTTGATCCTGGTTACCTGCGTCTGCATCATAATAAGATGCAGGCCAACTGACATCAGTACATTGAATGTACAAGTATGCGAGTTGAAATGCTAACAAACATAAGCTCGAAAGAGATTATGGAAGAAATACCTACCTGGCTCTTCTCAACTCATGGATACTCAACTCCATATAAAGCAATAAAACACATGCAATATATATATATATAAAGCTTATAAAACAACTGAAAACAATCTTAGTTCGTTAAAGATAAAGCAATAACAAACTTTACTTTACTTATTTAGAAAGTAATATAACTTATGTGGGAGATTCTCTAACCGACAACCATCACTAGAACCTAAGTGATGGTACAACATTTTACCTCACGTTGCCAAGGACCGTCCTATACCTTGCCATCGGTATAGAACCAGAACTACTAAGTGGATCCACTAGTCTATGCTAAAAAGCACTAAGGAATCATCTAAAAAGTATAATCCTTTTTCTGCCCATGATGGCTACATGGTTTATGGGGGCTTGAGTTAATATGAATTCACGTCCCCATATCGGTGTTCAATTATACTCCCAAAATATACTTAGCTCATATGTTTTTAAAACAACTTCTTCTCTGGTTTGAGATAATTGCTCAAACCTAGCTTAAAAAGCTCTCTTGGAATCAATGTTCCCTTTTGTTGTTCAAAACTCTTTTGGAAATCTCAGTTTCCTCTCATCTCAAATGTGAAAACATTTACTCTTGGAAATACTTAGTTGTCATGTATCATTTTAAAGAAAATGACCTTTGCTCTTACTCTTTACTCAACTTCAAAACTTAAGTCTTAAAACAAAGTTAAAACATTTGTAAAAGACTTGTGAAAACTTGAAATGAACTTCTCTTACTGACTCTTGACTTCTCTTGACTTTGATCTTAACTGCTCGTGACTTCTCTTGACTTTTATCTTAACTGCTCTTGACTTGACTCTTAACTGATCCTTGAATTGAATTATGGATTCAAGGATTATGATTGGTGTTTGGAAAGATCTCATGATGTTTAGGAATGATTTTTAAATAGCTAACCATGAGAAAAGTCACGAAATCACCGTCTTGGAACAAGTTCGCGACGCGGAGGTGTTTCTAAATAAATGGTTGCAAAATTAAATTTGAGACTGAGGAGTACGCGTCTTAACCGCGATGCGGAGAAACTTTTTATTTACTGAGGGAACAAGTCCGCGACGCGGACCTGGAACCTGTTCCTTGTCTGACTTTTTCCTTCTTCGTTTTCCATCCCCAATTCGCCTAATCTAGACTATTGTTCTCATATTCATTTTAGATTCAGATACCCAGTATATGTACTCAAGAACCTAACTCAATTCTAAAACTCAACGTAACGATCTCTGAAACTCGTCAATTCAACCCAATTCAAAAACAACATTCAAATTCAAGAATTCATGTCAAGAACATCATCTTTCAAACTCTTTAAGGACAAATTCTGCTGAACGAAATATGTTTGGCGCGTGGGTGAATGAACCCAACGCTATGAAAGACTCACATACCTGGTAGGGTTAATTCCTTGGTGAATCCACAACCAAAATCAATCGTTCTTGGCGAATCTGCTTTTACTCTTCTCCTTTCTCTTGCGTTCTTTCTCCGAAAGCCCTAACTCTATTTCTCAAAAGTGTAAACTGAACTAACTCAGTTTTGACCCCAACTATTTTATTAAAAATGGATTTAATTAATTGGGTAAGGAAAAGACCAAACTATCCTTCAAAAATCCGGATTGGGCATTTCCTTATTCGAACTGCCCAACTCCCAAAGGGGATAACTAACTCATATGAACTCGGAATCGTGCAAACTTAGCAACGTTGGAAAGATCATTCCAATATATTTCCAACCATATCTGGAACTACACATAACTCATCCTGATCTAGGAGTTATGGTCGTTTGAAGTTGACCAAAAATTCACTTTAACTTACTTAAATATTTTCCATATTTCCTTATACTTTCCAAAAATAGCTATTTCCAGATTTTAAACTTCCTTCTAGTTCTGTCTAGTTGCGAGATGTTACAATATCTCCCCTTGGGAACATTCATCCTCGAATGAGATTTACTCTTACTAAGCGAAGGTGGTAACATCAAGTTCAAGCATCCCGAAAGCAATTTCAAACAAAGAACATGCTCACTCATAATTTAGATAGTACTAAGAAGAAAATTAGTACCTTGGTCTACAATTTCTCCGGTTTTAAAGAGATATGGATATCTCTTCTTCATATCCTCTTCAGCTTCCCAAGTAGCTTCTTCAACAAATTGGTTCCTCCAAAGGACTTTGACTGACGCAACCTCCTTTGTTCTCAACTTGCGAACTTGGCGATCTAGAATCTGAACCGGAATCTCCTCATAAGATAAGCTATCCCTGATCTCAATATTTTTAGTTGATAAGATCAATGAAGGATTGCCCATGCACTTCTTCAACATGGAGATGTAAAACACCGGATGAACCGCTGTTAATTCACGTGGTATCTCCAACTCATAAGCTACATTGTCAATCCTCTTGGCTATTCTATAAGGTCCAATATACCGGGGACTAAGCTTCCCCTTCTTACCAAACCTCATAACACCCTTCATGGGTGAAACTTTTAAATATACCCAATCATCTACCTCGAACTCTAACGCCCTTCTCCTAACATCAGTGTAGGATTTCTGACGACTCTGTGCTATTTTCAATCTCTCTTGAATTACTTTCACCTTCTCCATAGCTTGGTGAACTAAATCTGGTCCTATCAACCCTGCTTCACCAACTTCAAACTATCCAATAAGAGATCTGCATCTTCTCCCATAAAGATCTTTATAAGGAGCCATTTGGATGCTCGAGT
>JAJOOO010008480.1:0-12347 GCA_029582685.1 Solanum piurae | reverse complement strand
TTTGATACGGTTGCTCTAAAATTTGGGTTAGACCCATTTTCCACTCAATTTGACCCCCTAAACAAGAATATGAAGTCGGATTTTTGAAAAACGAAACAAATTTTTTTATATACAGCTAAACAAGTTTCCGGTAACTTCCGAGCACATTTTTAAGAACTTTTTGGGTCATTTAAAATATAATCATTTCAGTAAGTTCTCGACTCCAAACTCACATATGAGGCTCTAGTTTCACTCTATCATTTTCCGAGTCGTTACAGGTACATACCCCTTTATGAGAGGAAAAGGTCTAAACACAGGAAGAACAATAGTGTCGAGGACACACTACAAATAATTCTCCAAAAGATCACCGAACAAGATAGAGTGCTGGAAGAGATGAAAGAGAATATTGAAGTGTTGAATTAGATAATTGGATCTCATTCTATATCTATCCAGCTGATCAGGACAATCATGAGTTATGCAATGCCTCCTCTCCACTCAAATGAACTATTGGGGTTACTTGGTAACACTAGGGCCAACCTCAATGATGGAGAGTGAGGAAAGACTTGCGTCTGGCCACGTCGTTAACTAAGGCGCTTCTTGGGAGGCAACCTAAGGTCTTAAATGTTTTGCTTTTGTTTTAAAAGTAATGGTGTGTTGATTGTGCAGGTCAAAGTGCGGAGAGTTTGTGGAAAATACATTTGGTGAACTAAAATTCCATTCAGCGAGTCGACGACCATGATTAAGACCGTCGTCTTAACCCCCAAAGAAAATGAAGGTCCTGTAGAAATTGGCGGGGTAAGTGACGACTCAACGCGTCGTCGAGTGGATCGGCGGACGCGACTAATGTCGCTGAATGGACGCGAGCTGGACGGTTATATATGGCTAAAGGTTTTAAAGTTTCAAACTCTTCACTTTACCTCGCTTTCAACTTCACAAACTCACACTAAGTTAGTTTTTCAATATTCTTGCTTTCAATAAGTATTTTGGTTAGTTATTCGTGCTCGGAACTAGGATTTCTTTGCCGCCTAGTTTTTCAATCCTATTTTAATCGGCATCTAAGGTTGGTTTTCGAATCCCGAGTTTACTTTTAATTTGTTTTTACTCATTTGCAATGATCATATCCTCTTGTCGTGTGTTGGGCATCTCTAATAGGATTAGATTGTTTAAATGCTAATTTTAAGTTAATAATCTTGCCCGTATTATGTTGATCATCAAATGCCTGTCAATTTGTGCTTTTAGATTAATGAAATTTTATGAGGTTGTGCTTGTGTGTTGTTTAAATTGGTTGGGTGAAGTTTAAGTACCCCGTGTTTACACTTATTGACGTATATTGCTCAATGATAGAATGGGTGACACCCTTCTTAAGGGAAAATTATAGTCAAATGGCCAAATTTGGCAAAATCGGAAGAAGTCTGAGTATTCCGAGGTGATGGGTGCTATGGTTATGAGCCTAATTTAGCTATTGCATGTTTTGATATTGTTTTTGGGGTTGCGGGGTTGAATTTGAGAAGGTGGATTGAAAATAGCACGCTGGGCCATTTGGTGAGCTGAGTCGAGCTCGCCAAACTACTCGGTGGTTCTCCTAATCACCCCTTATCGCCTTATATTTCATGCTATATGTGTGGTTTGATTCTGTCACTTTCGGTGAGAAGCCTGAGGTCGCCAAAAGCACTCAGCGACACGCCGAAACTATTCTTGATCTCCCTTTATCTGCACCCCTGAACCCTTTTCTGCGTTGTAACTTTTGGTGAACAAACCTTTGATCGCCGAAAGTAGTCGGTGATTCGCCGAAAGGGCCTTACCATCGCCGACTTGCAATAATTTTTAAACCAATCCCTTCGACGAGCCTGACTAGCTCGCCAAAGAGGTTCGGCGACTCACCGACTGGATCGGCGAGTCTGTCTGAAATCAATTTTTTGTCCTTCAATGTGATTATTATTTAACCTACCTTTAATGTTTCGCAGATATGGTTCGGACTAATTTAACCACGCCACCTTAGAAGAAAGCACGGGGAATCACTATAAATGAAGGGGGATCAGGTCTTCCAAAGAAGAGAATGCAAGAACTCCCACCGGGAGACAAAGGCAAAATAAAGAAGCACATAGCTAAGAAAGGAGCCGCTGAAAACCAGGCTGAGTTGTCTGAACCTGAAGACGAGCATCCCCTGATTTCCTGAAGGGATGAGATTCGGGATAGATCTCAAACCGCGTCCACTAGAGTCCCTTCAGATGCCATTCCTCCGGCAACAGACTCATTGCCAGCTCAGGCACCTCCTGTAATCCCCATGCCTCATATCGTCCCTCCTCCGAGGCTCCTAAACAGATTAAAAGGAGATGGTTTACGAACCATCCTTGAGGAAAATCTACTTTCAACAGAAGGGTTAGACGGGAAGTATTCAGAAGTGAGTGAGAACCTCCACTACCATGATTTTGAGCAGTTCACCAGGGCCCTAGGCCCTTACATTCCTACCTGAGTTCAAGAATTCTATAGAGCTTATGAGGTGTTGGTGCCCAAGAGCAAAGAAAAATTCGAGCGAATTCATACCGGTGAAGTCGGTCATGGTTAGAGGAAAGGAAGTTGGGTGCGCCAGTGAATATGTTACCAATGTTTTGAATAGACCGCTGCACTCTGCACTTCTTACGAAGGGTTGTCCATTGCTCAGTCCCTGGATGACTTGAATGGTTGGTTGGCTCTTCTAATTTCTGACACCACCCCGAGGTGGATGGATGCAGCGGCCTCTATTGAGAAGAGGGAATTGAGCATTGCTGCTAGGTTCTGGTTTGGCTTTATTAGCAGCACCATAATTGCATCGCAGAATGAGTCCATTTTGCACCGTCCAAAAGCAGCTTGCCTTGGTTCTATCATGTATAGGAGATGCATCGACCTGGAACTACTGACTTCACAAGAGATGGCCATGAGAGGCAAACAAAAAATAAACTTCTATGTCATTCTCAGTCTTGATCACTAAGCTGTACCGGTGTGCTGGCGTACCCCTTGGACACTACGAGAGATATTGAGGTCACCCCTTCATCCTCTATTGACTTACGGTGTATTAAGGTCGAGTACACATGAGAGGAGGTGGTTAGAAGGAGAGTAACTCCGGTAGACATTTCTCCAGATGTTGATGTTGACTTGTTACCTGCAGAAGCATCTTCGCCTACTTCAGCCTCTGGCCTTCAGGTACATCCGCTCCTTTCTCTTCTTCATAGGCCCCAGGTGTTTCCTCCTCCTCCCAGCCTCCCAAGATTACTCAGGCCATGATCCTGAAGTTGGGGAATTTGGCCCAATCAGCTGATATTCGGGTGACCCGACTCGAGAGATCCATCCTTAAGATGATCAAGAGAGCCATACTTGCTGCACTTTCCCCCCTCCAGACTTCTGTTGATGAGTTGACTGTGAGAGACACAGCTTGTGAGAGAAAACAGGGGGAGGCTTCTGAGGTGACGACTTTGAAAGTCAAAGTAGCAGATCTGAGGAAGGACATAGACTATCTAAAGTTTACGCACTTCAGTTCATTAATAGGGGCTACCAATGAAGAAGATACCCTAGAGACTTTAGTGATTCCTTCGGCTACCACCGGAGAAGTACAAAGGGATGGCACATCATATGAGGAGTTGGATGCAGAGACTGACGAGGAGCAGATGGTGGTAAATGATGATGAGATGATAGAGAGTTGAGATGAGAGCATATTTAGATATTATCCAGATCTGGTGGAGACGATTGTGCAGCCGGTGATCCAGACTTCATCGACTAAGACGTCCACAACAGCTCCTAGTGGATCTGGCACTACTATTCCTTCTGAGGTTACTCCGGGCACTGATGCCCAAGTCCAGATTGATACACTGGGCACTGAAACCCCGACAGATGGAGTGACTGCATAGACATGATCCTCTCTTTACCTCTCTCTTTGTCTATATTTATTTTAAATTCTGAATATAATGTTATTTGTATTTGAGGACAAATGATTTTTGTTTGTGGTAGGGTGAGGCCCACCTTTGTGCATATTTGTTTTGTTATTTTTGGGTTGAAATCTATAATTATGCTATACATTGATTTTTGAGGAAGGTTTGAGCTTGTAGCTTCGTGTTTTTAAATTGTAAATGATTTTGACCTTTCTAAAAATTGCCACCTCTTGTATGTACTTGAATGTGGCTGTTCTTTGGCAAATTTGGGTCTCAATTTTGATCAATACAGATGACTTGAGTAGTGCTTATATTGAACAAACATGAATGTACGACTACGATGAAGTTGCGTAGACAATATGTGAACTCTTTGCATCTCGTTGTGATTAGCCATGTATTGAATCGATTCTCTTGCGATGAATGTTGCACACTAGCGAAAGTGTAGAGTCTTGTTTAACTTTAGTGTCGATGCCTTGTGTGATGACCTTACTGTGAACCATGCATGATAACACCTAGAATTTGCCCCGTTGGTCCGGTCGACTAAGAAAGGCTATCTCTTGATATGATCTTAGGCAACTTCGAAGAGTGTGAGGCAATTTGACATATACCTCTTTTTTGGCCTACCTTGTGAGTGTGTGAACCTCTTTTGAACACCCCTTGAGATTTATCTTTCTTTAGAAGAAACTTGATGAAAACTAGACCTCTCTTAATCCACTACCCTTAATCCTCTTGATTTGTGGTTGATTGAATAGCCAACTTAGGCCAAAAGCCTAAGTTGGGGTGTGGTGAAAAGATAAGGGCAAGCCAACAAGTGCAAGGAAAGTCTCCTTTAACCCATTGTGTTGAGAAAAATGGAAACCCTCCATACACAAAAAAAAAGATAAAAAGAGAAGAAAAAAATGAAAAAGAAAAGTTGTGGAATAAAATACAAAAGAAATGGGGTTCCCGAACAATCCATGGAAAGCGAATAATAGGATGACTTATGAGCACTAAAGAAAATGATGAAGGAAGAGGAAAAGAAGTGTTGTGAGAACCACATTTCATAAGGATGAAAGTAACTGAGCCTAAATTACTATACCTTTGCACTCAGCCACGTTACAAGCCTTGAAAATACCTTTTTGATCTTGAGTGAGCTGAAACATATGCTGATTGGAAAATACGGGCAAACCTATGGGTGAAAGCATGCATTGTGTTCTTCTTTTTGAATGTGAGCGTTGCATTTGATTCTGAAGCTTTAAATGATTAAACATTTGTGTATGAATATGGAATCATTCTTTGTGTGAGGGCATTCAAATACTTTTGTTGAGCTTGAGTTTGCATTTGAAGCAAGTATTGCGATCTTGAGAATCTTTGGTAATGGCGTGTCACAACTTGAATCTTTGGGTACACAATTGATCCTTGCCTGAGTAAATTGAGTCTTGTTGTGTACATTTATGATCGAGTCTTGTGTAGCACTGTTTGAGACATCCTTTTTGAACTACTGAACTTGAGTTTTACTTGAGGACAAGCAAAAATTTAAGTTGGGGGTGTTGATTAGTCCACAATTTGGTTTCATTTAGGGCTATATTTTGATAGAATTAGTGTCCTCAAATGCATATTTTGTATCAATATCTTATGAAAACCCTTAAGTTTCAGGTATTTGGAGTTTAAGGCAAAGCATGGACACTACTAGGCCAGAAGTAACAAGGCTGCTGAAAAGAATAAAGAAATGAAGGCCTGAATATCTTCAAGCCCAGTTGGCGAGTCACCGATCGGCCTGGAGATCACCTTTTGTTCCAGTGTGCTGAGCACTGAAGGGAAATATCAAGTAGGCGATGAAATGGAGCAGTCGGCGTGTCGCCGAGTAGTTCTGTAAAGCATTACTATATCACCTAATGACTTGAAGCGCGAAGATGCTGAAGGCTAAAACAAAAAGGCGATGAAATTGACCAAAAGGTGGATCACCGAGTGTATCGGCAATCTCGACTAACTGCGCCGAGTGATCCCCTGCAGCACAAATTTTTAAACACTGTAAATACTTGTTTAAATTGTTAACTTAGTATCAAGTCATACAAAATTACTATTGAGACTTATAATATTTTCAGTTCCAAGTTTTAAAGGGTTTTGGAGACTTTGTTTTAAGACCTTGAAGATTCAAAGAGTTTCAACTCCAAGAAATTGGACGTGGATCTCAAAGATTCTTCATTCTTGACGTGTTTTAAGACTTAATTCTTCATACCCAGTTGATGGAAACTGATATTGGTATTGATTTTTACCTCTTTTATATGCCTAGCTAAAACCCTAATTCTTGGGGTGTGATTTTATGAATATGGGTTGGATTATCTGTTGGGTTTTGCTTGTTGAGGGTTTATTTGTTGTTTAAATGTGATTTCATTTAGTAGTTGTGTATGAAATTAATGGAATTGTAGTTGCAAATATGATTTCATCTTAGTGTGTTTGGCTTGCTCGAGAGAGCGGTGGTAAAACTAAGACTACTAAATTGATAGCCGGTGGTATTGGGTCGACATGGGTTCTGCTCGAGAGAGTGAATCGTAGTCCTTCTCTCACACATTCAACTCGAGAGAGTGAATGGGATAAGGAGGAGGCTGTGCTTAATGCGGCAACTCAGTGTTCGAGAGAAGCCGAGTTGATTCGGGGTAAGTTGCTCTAGAGAGAATTTACTCCCACTATAGTCTATCCTAGTTACAAATGTTCAACAATCTAGCATCAACAACATGTACCTAATAGTCTAGTTTATCCCGTATTCCTATCACATCCCAACAATCCCGACTCCATATCTCGTTTCCTTATATTTTTGCTATTTTAAGTTGTTAATTAATACAAACCCCCACTGATAATTGACGCTTGCATCACCCCATTAGATTTAATATGTTTATATTCGATAATGCTTATAGCTATGACTAATTAGAACTAGAGTTTATTTTTCTATTATTTCTCAAAACCACTCCCTGTGAGAGGTAGGCTCGGGTTCCTAGTATAGGTATAAGAAAGCCAGTAGAGCTCCTGTCCGCTAGGACTGAGCTATTCGTTTCACTAACGCACATCTTTCGGTGCTTGTTCACTCATTTATTCCGTTCGTTGGGGAATTCTCACTCCTATTTTGTTTAGAAGGTGATCATTCCTATCAGAAACAAGATCAGGTGTGCGATAACCTGCGTCCTTTCACCAGTAATGGCTAATTAACTGGTGCCATCATGACATCACCCTCATTATCTCCGGAAGAGTTTGGATAAGGACATATCAACCACCTTGGTGGATCCCAACCCTTGATTGGGTTATATCACTACACACGATCGTTTGGAACTTGAACTGAAATAGTGTCAGTTGATTACGTCCTTAAACATCACACACCCCTAGATCATTCTTTACTTGTTTAAATCCCCATTTTTAGTGAATTGCGATAATTGATTTCAAAACTCTTTTATTAAATTTTGTGGAATCATCCACCCATTTATCCTAATTGTTACAATGAATTGGTTTGCATTTTTAATTTCCTCATTGAATTCTTACATTTAGATCACTCTCCGTTGAGTTCGACCCTGACTCTTTTGTTGGGTTTTTATATTGCTAGCGACCGCTTACTCATTTAATTGTTTTTGTGAGTAATTTGAGTGTTATCAATTATTTCTATGGGGGGGGGGGGGGTTGTGAAACAAAATCTTGATTTAATGATTTATATAGTAGCCAAGTAAGCAGGATTGAATGTTTGTAAAATCAGTAGAAGATAAAATTAGGGTATTCGTTTTCTCCACAAGTCTTTAACACAGTAAACCTTATAGTGGTAACCTTGTCTAGTGTCTAGCATGCATAATCGGTAAGTTAGGTATCTCCTAAGTGTCTTGTCAACCAAGTAAATGAATTTCACCACACAAGTTGGTCGGTCTACGAATGTATTCTTTACTAACTCTTATCCTTGACCCAAGATTAGCTATCCCTGGCATGTTCAAGATATTAGATGAGGGTTGGTATCCTTTAATCTCCGTTGTGTAATCTCTTTTCCCATTTATTACCCCCTTGGTCAGGCAAGTAAGAATAACACTATTCTAACATATGAATCTATTAGAAAGAAATCAATTCGAAGAGAACAATAATACATTCATAAACATTGTTCAAAAATTCCTGATTATCAGGTCTACTTTATTAATTTCTCATGGTTCTTACAACCCTAGTTGTGGATTTAGCTACTCATGCTTAGTGATCACAATTAAAAAAATTTTTGTTACTCTAAATCATAAAATTACAATTAGAGTAGTTAAATTTCAGAATTTTGAATTGATGAACAAAAGATGTAATTTAAACCAACGATTTAAGAATTAAAATGGTAAAATGTTTCACAAATTAATTATCAAAACAAAACTCCAAACTATCGAGTGTCTAACCTCAAAAGTTAATAAATAAAGACTATTTATAGACTTCTAATCCTCATTAAAATAAACTAAGTAAACATAGGAAAAGTAGGTTTCCATAGTCGCTTTTACAGTTTGTTCATATGGAATCTTTCTACAAGCATGCTCTACGGCTCGTAGAACATTGCCCTTTCCTGGCTAATCGTAGTCCATTTACGACTCATAGTCCAGCCTTATGGTCCCTTACTTAGCTCAAAAATCTTTAGTTTTCATCTACAACTCATTGATATGGATTTAGGTGAACTCGTCAAACCTAAAGAAGCTATTGTTTCATTATAGTCTTCAACCCGACTTGCAAAAATCTATTTTTCCTGCAAAACAAAGATAAAGTACCATCAAATCTACTAACAAGTACTTAAAAGACATGCTAAATCTCATGTTTAAAGCATTATAAGTACCATATATATGCTGTACATCAAGTTCCTCAACTTAAATCATTTCTTGTACTCAAGAGACACTACTAACATAAATCAACACGATGCAAAAAAAAGAACTAGCATTCAAACAATCACATGAAATTTTCCAAGCAACATATCCTCCACTCTTTTCATTAAACCAACGATGCAATCATTTACTTCAAACAAGCTAACACATGCAGATCAATTCATGAAATAGATATATCAATGGCCATACTCATATACACATATAACAATCACCAAGACAGTTACTATTGGACAATGCCACTTACCACAAAGAAGTCCAATTTTCACACATATATCAATATGTTTATCAAGTACATGGACTTTGTAGATTCTTACTCTCACAAAAGAAATTCAATAGCGTACATGCACAATACTATAAGCTTTTCGTTATATTCAATACTTAGACTCTCGAACCATTAAATTAGGATCACTATAGGACTATTTTAGCGTGTAGTGCAGGTTCAGGGTCGGGTGTGGTATATATAAAATTAAAGTAACTTTTTTTTGCCCTCCTTGACATTACATTGGCTTATTTACTCTTTTACAACCAATACTCTGTTCACCCCTATTTTTTTCTCTTCCTTTTCCTTAACACTCCGGTGTGGTTTTCATTTTTTTTTTCAACATTGTCTTATGCTTTTCATTTACTTGTTTTTTCTTTTATTTTTCACGGTCACACCTCCTTATTTTCCTATTTTCTTATTACATAGATCTTTTTATTCCCCATTATTTTCTCATTTCCTCTTTGGTAGCCTCCCTCAACTCTTAGGCTTTTAGCCTGAGTTGAGTTGCACGATGTACAAGGAGGTACCAGGGCCAAAGAAAAGGTTAACATTTTACAAATGGGAAAGGTGAATTGGGTATTTCAAAAAGGTCTATTCAAGGCTCAAAAATTTGGATCGAATGGGATATTTTCATTTGGTTGGTTGTTTTTAGGCATAGTGGAGTACTTTTCAACAACGATCTATGATCCTTTACTAAATAACAGTTCAATTATACTAGAAAGGCTACGGGGCAAGTTCTATATTGACACATACTGATTGAATGAACAATAACCTAAAATACACATGGCACATACTGATTGAATGAACAATAACCTCAAATACGCATGGCACATACATTCATTATCAATTATCAATGTATCTAGTTCATGCTTAAACTTAAGTCATGCTATTCTATTTGTTCCTATCATGTCATACAAAGATCCTAGAATAATCAGCTTATTAGTAACACACATATGGCATAAAACACAAAAAATTAGAGGGATATCATTTTAATCTCATTGTCATCATGGTTTTACTTCAAGTCTACTTTCACAATTTACATCCTAAACATGTCGGTTTAACAAAAATTAAAAAGGGTCCTTGGGGATAAAGAACACACTTAAGAAAACCCCAATGAAAGATCTGAGTGTCCGGGCTATTCAGACTTTACCCCGGCACTCTTCAGTAGTTCATCCCACCCCACATAAAATACTATGCAATGTTCTCAATGCACTAAAAATGTAAAGTAGAGGGTGAATAAAAAACTATGGCGACTAAGCGTCCATGAACTTACTAGAGGCCTGTGGGCCCATCTGTATGGACCCCAGTGCCTCTAGATTCATTTGGAGTGAAACATTAGTAGCGCACTCTGAGCTCCAAGCTCTAACTATATGCTACCAGTTTCTCTCCAATCTCACCTCTTCAGACTTAGTCGAGTCAAAATGGGCTGCCTCGAGTGCATGTTTTTATTTTTTCCTCTCTCTCTCTCGTCATCTCTATCTCTAATGACATCTAACTATATTCACTTTACAGCTACATGGGAAGGGTCCTCATCATCAAATATAGCCAACAGAACCTAATTTCTGGGGTCTAGGATAGAGGTACTGGGTGGTGGAGGTGGATCAGTAGCTAGTGCGGTTACTTCATCCCAGAGGTTATCTAACTCCCTCTAGAAACTCCGTAGATCTATACTCGGGGTATGTTAGGGTTAGTTTAGCATCATTAGCTTGAATGCATCCATCCTCTGTTGTGTTTCCCAACTCTACTCAATCACAATAGCCTGGATCTGCGTCTCAGACTTCTTCATAAGTATACAAACCTAAGGTTTGAGATGCTGAAGCAACTGAGCCATCTAGACTAAGTTCGAGTTTACCATTGCTCCATCTTATGAACTCTATCAGGTAAAACTATGAGAGACCCGATGTTGAACGATCGGCACGAGGTGTGTTGGTGGATGGTGAAAATATGGAGGTGGGAGTAGCCTTTGTCAGCTCAGTAGTGGCAAGACACTATTGTGGATTGTCTCCAGGGCTACTATGAGGCAGGCACCTCACTTATATCTGGCATGCTAAAATGAGAACCTCATTGTGGTGCAAGCGGGTTAGACTTATTCCTTATCAATCCAATATCCACAGTACTAGTAACCTCTATCAGCGGGTTGACTCTGACTATTATTGGCATCATGGACTCCCGACCTAAATGAAAAATTAGACTAGGGATGGGAAGAGTATTAATCTCCTTAAATTCCCACTCGGGAATCCAAGCAATCAACATATGAGAGAAATTGATCTCATACCAGACCATGAAACACACCACCATCACCGCTCAATCCAAAGTCAAATGGTTATGCGCCATAGGGGGGGATAGTCAAGATCGTACTATAGCTCACAAAAACTTGGTCATGGAATTAAGAGAGGCCTTTCTGATTGGATTTGCACTGTGAATATAATGTTCATCAACTCTCTGCTCTACTATGTAGGCAACTACCAATCTAAGAAGGTCTTGCTTCTATGGTGCGTCCTTCATTATATTTTTATCGCACACCATCTTTATTCGGTAAACAAACTCAGCGGTTAAGGCAGTCTGCTTTTAGGCTGGTCCATGAAAGGAACGTCGGATAGAACAATCAGATAAGTTAATAGGGATCTTACAAAATAGGGTGCTCAGTAGGATAGAACACTCAGATAAGTCAATGGGGGATCTCTCAGACCAGGGTGCTCAGTAGGAGAGGCTACTCCAACCCTGTCAAGCCTCGAGCCTACACCCTGGGCGGGACTGGCACTCGAAGACCATTGCTGGCCCCAAGCGAACCCTTGTCCTGGCTTACTTAACTCAGTGGAAGACTTAAGCATAAGAAAATATAACTCATGCATAACTTAAGAAATAATAGTTTAGCCAAAATGGCAACTCACTCTTTAAACAACATCTGAATAATAATGTAAAGACAACTGAACTACTAACTGTCTATCTATGAAGCCTCTAATAACTGAGATGGATGTTGGGACAAACCTCACAACATCCTAATAAAGGAAATAATGAAAGCATTAAAGGAGTCCTCCGGAATGCAAGGAGACTCACCAACAGTCGCTGAACTGCTCACTGGATCAACGATGCGCCGGAATGCCGATCCTAGTTACCTGCGTCTGCATCATAATACGATGCAGGCCAACTAGCATCAGTACATTGAATGTACGAGTATGCGAGTTGGAATGCTAAACATAACATAGGCTTGAAAAGATTCTGAAAGAAACACTTACCTTGGCTCTTCTCAACTCAAGAATACTTAACTGAACTCATTTCATTATAAAGCAGTTTAAAACAAGTGCAATATAAAGAAAAAGAAAACTGTTTAAAACATGATGTCAACTCCTAATC
>JAJOOO010008479.1:0-11139 GCA_029582685.1 Solanum piurae | reverse complement strand
ATTCATCTAAAAAGTATGAACCTTTTCTACCCATGATGGCTACATGGTTCTATGGGGGCTGTGGGTTCTTTGAACGCTCCCCCAATTCGGTGCTCAATACTACTCCCAAAAATGTACTGGCTCTTATGTTTTTAAAACATATTTCTTTCTGCTGATTTGAGATTAGTGCTCAAAGGCTATCTTGGAAATCAAAGTTTCCCTTCTTGCTTCATTTAGAAAGCGATTACTCTTTTCTGAAAATTAGTCTGAAGGCTCTTTGGAAATCTCAGTTTTCAATCTTGTTTAATTGTGAAAACATTTCTTTTAAACTCCTTTGGGAATACATAGTCCCCATATACCTCTTTGAAGAAAAGAACTTCAAACCATAGCTTTACTCTTGCTTAACTTTAAAACTCAAGTCTTAAAACGACGTTAAAACATTGTTAAAGACCCTTGAAAACTTTAAGAAACTTTGCTTTGACTTGCTCCTTAACTTCTAGACTTGACTCTTAACTTCCTTGACTTTGAACTTAACTTTACTTGAATTGAATTATGGATTCAAGGTTCATGATATCATGTTTATGAATAATTTCATGATGTTTAGATGTACTTTAGAGTATTGGGATCGACTAGGAAACATAGGTACATCACTTAGGAATAAGTACGAGAAGGTGGGAAAAGAATGGGGAGAATTGGCGTCCCTGGCGCTCTGAGAGGCGCGGGGCGCCAGCCCTCAAACTTCAGAGGGCTTGCTGTGGCGCTATGGCTGGCGCGACGCGCCAAAGGCCAAAGTTCAGAGGAACTTTTGTGGCGCTCTGGCAGGCGCGGCGCCCCAAGCCTTTACCCAGAAAATCCCCGACTTTCTCCTTCGTTTTTCATCTCTAAACCCTCTAAACTTCCATAGTTTTTTCCCCAAACACTTAGGACCAGTAGTACCCTCAACATACAACAGATTTATTTCGAAAATTCACCCGGAAACACGAATCAAATCAACAAGAGGCTTCAACAACACAACCATCATGAACTCAACGAATTTTTCAACAATGTTCTTCAACAACTCACTTTCTTTGCATTCAAATAACTTAAATTCGCTGAATTGCAACAAGATAGTGTGTGGGTGAACTAACCCAACACGAAAGAAATCTCACATACCTTAATAGGGATCACCCCCGATGAATTCCACTCCAAACGCTTGACGTTCTTGGCGAAATCTTGGCTTTTCTCCCTTTCTTTCTTCCTTTCTCTTTTCTCCAAGCCCTAAGCGTGAATATAAATTTTCTAATCTGACCAAAATAAGTTTTTACCCCAATAAATCCCTAAAAAAGAATTAGGAAATTAATTAGAGAAAAGACTACTTTGCCCTTCTTTGAATCCGGATTGGGACCTTCCTCAATCCAACAGCCCAAATTTCGAAACGCATATCTCACTCATACAATGTCGAAATCGTGCAAACTCAGCGGCATTGGAAAGATCTTCCCAAGGGATTTCCAACCATATCAGAACTACTCCTAACTCATCCTGAGCTAGGAGTTATGGTGTTTTGAAAATGACCAAAACTCACTTTCTTAACTTAGACATAATTTTCCAGATTTCCTTAATCTTTCCAAAAATCAATATTTTCAGATTTTTAACTCTTTCTAGTCATTTCTAGGTGCGAGATATTACAATCACCAACTCATCATTTGTTTTCTCTTATATCTAAATGAAGAAATAGCTTAGAATGAATATAGAAAGCCTTCACCTTTCTTCTACCTAAAATCCAAAATCTCACTCCTTAATTTAGCTCCCTTCCAAGATGGAAAGAACCTTGCAAGAAACATTTTTTCCAAATCATCCCATGAAGTGATAGAGTTGGTAGGTTCAACTGTAAGCCACCTCTTGGCTTCCCCTAACAAAGAGGACAGAAACAGAGTGAGTCTCACATTCCGATCAGATATCCTGTGTGACATAAGTATTTGCGATCTATAGGAAATTATAGAGATGAGCCTATGGGTCCTCATATGGTAAGCATGTGAACTTTTAGTTTGTGTGCAATAATTGCACCATATTCTACTTCAGCTCTCATCTTCCAGTAATGTTAGGTTTTATAATATATAGTTTACATTTTCTACTAGTGGGATTGCCACTTCGCGTATTGCGATTGGGGCTTCTGGTTGAGCTGTCAGTACTGCAAGTGGTGGGTTGTGATGCACTTGCAACAAGGCTTGCTCCTTCAACCTCTGATAAAGGAACCTTTTGGGTTTCGGTTGGAATGGATATAGGTTTCCTTCAACTTTGGAGGGGTTTGCCTCCTGTCAGAGTTTTGCATAAAACTTGTCATCTACCCACAACAACTAAGATCAATCTGTTAACACCTGTAACAACAAAAATAACAAAAAATAACTCAAACTTTTCGATACTATACTACACTATTTATTATTAAACAAGACAGGTAAATAAGATTGATATCATAGAGGTTTTTCATAGAGAAGAGTACCGCATCTCTTCATATTTATATACAATTGCTATGAGAATTTCTACCATTTTACTGACTCACAAAGTTGATATTATAGTTATGGTCTCTCGAGCCTTTAACCGTCTACCCAAATTAGCCTCACACCTATATTTTTAAGTGATGATGGCCATAAATAATCTGAATGCATTTATATGTCCTGTATGGGAGTCAATTAGGGCAAACTATCCTAGCTGCAAATCTGTTTCGCCGAACGCATCCTACTCCCCTTAATTTAGTTCTATCTCCAACTTTCCTCTCTCAAGTTCCATTAGAGATTATCCATTTATCCTATTGATCACAAATCAACATAATAGTAAGTATAAGATTAAGAGAACAAAATATATGGTAGAAAATCACAATAACAACTATATAATACAAGACAAAGTTCATACTATGGCCATAACCCTAGAAAGAGGGCTTTTAGCCACTCCAATCTGATTACAAAAGCTATAATTCATGTTACAAACCAGAAATAATGCTAAATAAAGAGAAGAAGAGTTAACCCTAAGAGAATTTTTCCTTTTCTTTTGCTCAGTGCTTCCACAATAGTCGTCTCCTCCTAAAAATGGTATGAGAAATGGACTCACTCTACAAATAATTGTGTAAATTTCAGGAATCTGATTCAAGATTACTTGGAAAAAGGTTTGTTCCAAATAGTAGACCGAGCAATGGTAATCGAGACATAAAAAGTATGGTTATTTATATTATTTAAAGTACAGAAAAGGGCCTACCAAATCAGACTAAAAAAATGCCATTGTCCACATTTGAAGCACCTTGCGGTGTGAGGCAATAGGCTTCGCTCTAGCATTGGCACCGCAAGCCTCTTCTGCTTGCCATGGGAATGCACCTACTGGGTCCAAAACTCGCACTGGAACTGGCGTCGTGAGCCTCTAGGCCTCGGTTTAGGCTTGACTCTACGAGGTCCTTTCGGCTTGTCTTCATACTTGTCTTTGCGCATACAATGCACCTAACGTGAGTTTCAAAACATGTAAATGTATGCAAATTAAGAATATTAAGCTTGATTATACTTAAAACAAAGTATGATCTCTTTCATGGGAAAAGCTTCGTAAAAATGTGTGTAAATACACCCAACATCATTAAACAATTCCATGATTTATTGGAATTTTATTTCACAATTCATAAATATCATTTTTGGGCTTCTTTCAGATATGGGAATGAAGGGTCAGGTACAAACCGAGTTTGCAGATATTGTGTCAATTGAGACAACAAGCTTTTATTAATCCAGGAGGTCATCTTTCAATGGATTATACTAGCATGAAGTGGTTAGCATGGGACAGAGAGGTGAATTTCGTGTGTGAGAAAAAGATGTTAGTGGTTAATTATTGAGTTGTACTCTAACTTCAACTTTTTTTAATGACAACTATTTTACTTGGTTGGTTAGAAAAAAGGAATCTTGGAACTTCATTATTAGTTTTAGGCACAGACAACGCTGATGTTCTAGCTCTAGATGTATCTGCAGGTCATCTGGAAAAAAGATTTAGTGATTGCCATCATGGGTGAGTTGCAGAAAGAATGGTATATTTCCTGTAAAAACTCTCTTTTATGTGTTCTCATGCATATTATGTGTTGGACATAGGATAAGTTACTTATATGAGTGCTTCAATGGAAAGTGTATGACATATTATGAAGAAAACATAAAATAGCTTTAGATCGCAATTCAACAAGTACATATATAGAAGTTCATGCATGCACTCAAGGTGTGGCCTAGTATTCAATGAATTTGCAGGAGAATAATGAGTTCTCAAGTTCAAATATCAGTCAAGGCAAACAAACACTAGGTGATTTTTTCTCATTTGTCTAAGTTTTGATGCCCAGAGTTACCCAGAAGAGAGGCCGGGAGTTTGTTGTCTAGCACATGTGTCTAACTTTGAAGAAGGGATATTTTGGATGAATTTTTGTCTATCCTGCTATTTGCGATAAAAATAAATTTTTCCAATGTTTCACTCTTGTTTTTCTATTGTCAATAGTTGCTTAGTGCTTTTGTTGTGACTTCCTCAATTTATGGCTTTATGTTGCAACTCTAGTTTCTTCGAATCCTGAAGTTGTAAAAGTGAAGCCGAACTCTTAGTGATAGAAGATATTAGCAGAAGTAGTAGTGACCTATAGATCGCACCTCTTGTAATGTATCCATCTTGAAGCTTTCTCTGGTCTTTATACATTCATCATTCTCACAATTCAACGGTAAGTTTTTCTATATTTATCTAAATTTTATCATATATTGATTGAAATTCTACCTTTGTGAGAAGCGGTGTCAATGCCATCCATTCCCTTCACATGATTCATTTGTTTCCATGGCTGGTGCTGATGGACTGGTTTGCAAAATTGATTCCATGTCGGGGAACTTACGGCACAAGTTTAAAGCTTCCACTAAAGTAATATCATCTTTATCTATTTCATCAGGTTTGTACCTACATGTTCATTGTCTTTGATGATGGTTACATTTTGAGAATCTTGCATTTTAGTCAATCTAGATGAGTTACTGAAATATTGGCATCTTTTAGCCCGTCTGTAGTTTTTGTAATTAAAAATGGGTACTCCCAACAACGATACCAGATCCCTTTTGCTAGGACTAAGAGTTAGAAAGATTCTTCTCATGTCATACTTGATCACTACATGTTCTGAATACATGTCATTGCTCCATTTGTGTCTACCTGGTGTTAGCATTCCTGTAGTGGTTTTCTTCTTGTAGCAACGTCCATTCTATGCTTAATTTGTTTATGCATAAACTGGTTACTCTTGTGGGTTTCTGTCAAGCCAGATGGGAAAATATTAGCAACAAAAACTTCTCAGTTAAAGATTTTCACTTTCTTGGATGAAAAAAGCTCCAGAACTATTATTCTCTTGTCAAGAGAGAGGAAATGTGGTAATAATTTCCAGGAAATTTCACACCATGACATCGTACTCTCAGGTGAAAGTCCCCTAGTTTGTAGGCCTTGTCGTATGAATTCCACCAATTCAGGATCCTTATCAGGTTGATTTATATAGTGGTGAATGAGTAGGAGTTTAGATGGAACAATACCAAATAGGGAATGATGTAGAGAATCAAAGAGTTTCCACTACTGCAGGCGTTTATGATCAATATATGGTATCGATCTGAGTAGTGGTTATGTTAACAAAATAAGGACCAATGATATATGCATGAACCCCATATTCAGGGGAAGAGAACACAGCCACAGAGATCACCGTGTGTCAATTTTTGGCGACTTTCTAGGGAAGGGTTTCTCCCTTAGATCAGTTAGTTGGAGTGTAACATGTCCCATCAACAAGTAAATTATTTTGATTACGTAGCAGATGAATATGAATTGAAAGAACTAGATGAGTTTATTGATGAGTTCCAAGGCATACACCTAGGTGTCTTTGATTTCGATGTAGATGAGTTGCAAGGCATAGACTTGGATGACTTTGATTTGGATGTAGATGAGTTCCTAGGCGTAGACTTAGGTAGCTTTGATTCAGATGTAGATGAGTTTGAGTACATGAATAAAAGAATGCAAGATTTTTTGGATGTTGAGGTAAGGAATGGCAATGATATTGAAGGGATCCACTGGGAAAGGGCTACCATAACCAGGTAGACAACTAGGCAAAGAAGACTACAATACTTTCAGAACTGTGAAAAAAATTCCTCACTATGGTGAGACATCAAAAAAGGCGTGCAAAACCACAAAGAAAGACAATTTATACTATGATTTCAGATAGAGTGCTAGATCCATTAAATCAATGTTCTCTCACCACCCCACCCCACCCTTGAGGAATCTGGTCTAGGCACCTTCTAAGCTTGATGCATACCTGATGTCTTGTTTTTCTATCATTCATTGGCCATCATTGACCTACGCGGAAATTGAAATTTTCAATTTAGCAGGGCATGTAGCGCGAGTCGAGAATCATTCATAAAATCTTTAAGTGGGATTTATGGAGACTCGAGTAAGAATTCTTGCTACGAAATATAAGTTGCTTATTATTGGTGGATTGCAAGGAGAACTTATCATCAAGTATTTAGATAAGCCTAGAGTTTGCTTTTGTTCTCACCGGCGTTTTTCGATGATGTCATTACCACTGCTATTCAAATTAACAATAGTGCTAGTGCGACACTTTATTTATAGCTTTAAATAATGATTCAGGTGTTAAGGATTTCGATTTGGATCAATTTAAATTGTCTAACCATTTCCATTTTTCCCAGCTAGTGAATCATACATCACTCAGCCCTGATGGCAATCTCTAACTCCAGGATGTCATCATTGGCTAGGGAAACTGGAAACGGTTCGACAGTTGAAATTTCTCCAAATCGATATCTCTAACTCAAGAATCATTATTTTAAACTATAAAATGAAGTGCACCACTGACAGTGTTGTTAATCTCAATAACAATGGTAATTGTATCATCATCATACGTCAGAGAGAAGAAAAGTAAACTCCAGGCTTACCTAACTACTTGATGATAAGTTCTCTTTACAATATACCACCAACAAGCAACTTATCTTTCACAACATAAATACTTACTTGGGTCTTTGTAAATGCATCTGTAAGGCTTTTGAGATGTTTCTCGAGTGGTGGTACATGCCCAAATAAATTGAGAATTTTAATTTTTTAAATAGGACAATGATGACCAATGAATGAGAGAAAAATGAGACATCAGGTAGACATAATGCTTAGAAGGTGCCTAAACTGAATTCCTTAGTGGGGGTAAGAGAACGTTGATGTAATGGATCTTGCATTCTATTTGAAATCATAGTATAATTTATCTTTGTTTGTGGTTTTGAACTCATGCTCACATAAAATGCATTACGGTGTTTCCACACAATTAAGCCCATATTCTTTGAGTTCCATTTAGAGTCAAGATAAAGAGATTATGTTTGTTTTCAAGGTCACCATTTAAATATTGCAAACAAAGTGTTACCACCCATGACGTCTAGCCAACTATCAAGACAAGATTTCAAAGTGCCAAGGAGGTCGGTTTCAACCTTTCTACTCTTAGTGACTAATTTTCCCTTAAGACGGTCGTCATCCATCCATCATCGGGAACTATCACTACTACAACGACCCTAAGATGCAACAAAACTAAATAAACTATTCCTAGTCGGTTCAATGGGACTATCCTCGGGAAAAGAATTGGAAAAAAAATGCGAGGAACCCTCCTAAAAATCAAAAAGACTCGATAAAGCAGTAAACTATGTACAGTGAAGTTCAACTTCACCCCACGCTTAAACAAAACACTGTCCTCAGTGTGCAAAATAAAACAAAGTGCAAAGGTAAAAGAGAACTCCCTGTCGGCCTCTAGGCCACGTGCTTCAAATCAGTGGGTTACCACATTAGTGGTAAAATCCAGAGCCATCGAGGTTGCATTACCATCTCCATTACCCGGATCAGTATTATCTTCTCCGGGACCAGTATCATCTGATTCATTCTCCTCCGAGCCATCCTCCTCATCAGTAGTGGCATCATCATCATCAATGGGTTCTTGGTAAGCCGGGCCCATTCGACACATGTACATCGCGCTGTCCGTCAAAGGGTAACGCTCCGCTAGTGTCTCCATTTCATCCTCAGTCACCGGATGACCACCTATCTGCAGTTGTAACTCAGCCATTCCAAACATACGACCCATTCAACTATCATCACGAGCTTTCCTATCAATAGCAGTCAATACGGGCCCGTTGGATGCATCTTGCGCTTTAGTGCGTGTGACATCCACCAAGTGGCACACTAGATGAGAGGCACGGGGGGAGGGGGGGCACACATCATGAAGCCCCTCCTCAATTAGTAACGCCCGTAGGTACCTAGTAATGATGCTCCCATAACAGAAGCGTCATCTCTTATTGGTCCTAACCTTAAGCATGTTTTGCTTCAAAATAGCCCCAACATTCACCGGCAAACCCTTCATTAAACTGTATACTAGCACCATCCTCTCCCTAGTGACATCAGTCGTATGCTTACATGGTAGTAAGGTGCTACACACAATTTTCAACCAAATACGAGCATCCAAATTGAAGTGCCCATAGTGAAGAGTCAAGTGACATCACGTGTCTCTAACCATATCCCACCGTGCAATAGAATTCACCCCACACAAAGTATGCCTAATATCACAATAAGGGGTTCTTTCAATCATCGCCAGAAATTCAGCATTGTCACAATTTGGTGTACCCAAAAAATCATTCAAAGCTCCACACTAAATCTCACCCAACTATCCCTAACGAACCCTTTATTTATCTCATCACGATGAGTATTCCAATTCACATAAAATTCATGAACTAAGCTTAAATTGCACTCACATTGTTCCATGAAGAAATATTGGAGTTCCAAAGCATTGATTTAGGCGAGAATATTGGGAAATTCCCGGTGCAATCTCCCCTAATCGACATACTCATCACCTAGGTACTTGGATTCTTGTTGATGGTCGTACCAATCCTTTCCATAGTGCATTATAGCTTGACCGCCGAATTTTTGGGGCGGCAAATTGGTGGGTTCCCGACTAGAACTTCCAATAGCCGCTCCTTTCCTACTCCTCTAAGTGCCCGAGCCACTAGCAACATTCTTACCCTTAGGAGCCATCTTGACACCCAACTATGGAAGAAATTAAGAAATAAAGAGAAAAAAAATATAGGGAAAAACGGAGGGGGAGTCGGGTAGGTTGTGGGGTGGGTAAGTTTGATGGGTTTTGAAAATTTGGTGAGTTAGACTGATTTTAAGGGTGTTAGAGTTGAGGAAGAGGGAAGGTAATAAGGTTTTGGTAAGGATTAATGGAGGAATTTGGGATTTTGGGGAAGAAAGGAGATGGAGAAGATGAAGAAAATGTTGAGAATTTAGAGAGAATTAGGGAAAGTGGGGTGTATTTGGGTAGGTGGAAGATTAAAAGGTGGGAATTAAAGTGGGTCCCATGAATTTCCAAAGGGAATCCAAAAATCTGGGCTTGGCGCGATACGGGGGCGGCAGAAACCGCCCCTAGTTATTTTCACCTTGGCGCGACGCGCGCTGACTTTGCCTAAAGAGGTGGCGCGGCGCGCTGCCAGTGCACCCGAAATGTGTTGCAGTTCCAGATACCTTGGTGCAGCGCGCCTTTCCTGCGCCTGCTATCGGCATTTTTGCTGAGGCTTGGTGGGATGGTGGCGCAAAGCGCTGCCAGTGCACCAAAAATGAGCCACAATACTTGGCCTCTGTCATGGTGCGCCTCACTTGCGCCCCAACTCACTTTTACAGCGTCTTTCTTCCATTTTCGGGTGGTTTCTCCTCCCATGATCTGCACATCAACCACATAATGTGACGTAATAACGGTGGGTTGCCTCCCACCCAGCGCCTTAGTTTTGGTCGTGGCACGACTTATCTTTTTGTATTTTTCTTTATAACTTCTAAAGTCCTATTGAAATAACAAACTAAGAAAAATAAAAACTCTACACCTAGGAATTTGAAACTAAGCTAAAATTTCAAAATTAAGCAAAACTACTACCTATTACATATCCTTCACGGGTTGCCTCCCGTGTAGCGCTTGATTTAATGTCGCGGCATGACGCAGCTTGGATCATTCATGATTTAGCTCAAAAGCCTCCAGATCACGATCCAAATCCTCACCAAAGTAGTGCTTCACCCTTTGCCCATTGACCAAGAACGTAAGGCCAGTCTTACCTTTAAGTTCAACAGCCCCATGTTGTGTCATTCTTACCACTTCTGTAACGACCCGAGAGCACCCCCTAGTCGTTACCAGCGTATTCGACCTCTCGGAGGTCTTATACAAGCCCTTAGCATTCGTCATTGCATTATCATAGAAAAATAGCGGAAAATTTAAAACTTTTCATAATATAACACAAGACTTAGAAAGTCACTTCATTTAAACCTTTGTACAAAATCGAAATACTACGTCTCAAAGTAGCCATCTTAAAGCACGACTACAACAGAAGAGGAACACATCCCTTACAATAAAAAAGGAACTACTATCTAGTACAATGAACTTAAGGAAACTCCTCAACATAAAGGTCCTTGAATCTTTAAGGACACACTCGATCTTGGGAATAGTAAGCCAAGATCATCACTAAGTATGATAACCATGTAAAACCATGCTTTTAAGAGGACATTTAGTTGGAAACCATGCATCATGCCTTTTTAGAGAAACTTCATGAACCTTTAACACATTAGGCACAATATAAACCACATACATCATCGTACACATGGAAACCATTCATAATAGCACATAAAGCCACTTATAACATTTTAGGCACATTCAATGCATACAATACATTACCTTCCTCTTTATCTTAACTCCTTTCCACAAGCAGCCCTTAGGGAATACTTGGTGCAATGTATCACCTTAAGGTTACCAAAGGTGAACTTACATATAGCCTTCATCAATCCAACCACATATATTCATAGAGTCATAAGCACATCATAAGACATAATCTTCACATAAGAGCCATCACCTAAGACAACCCCCAAGTCACACTAGTGCAATGTGCAAGTAGCATCCCATAATACTACTCACACCAAGTGTTCCTAGGAAGCCACCATAGACTAGGCACATCATATTCAACAAGTCATAACATCTTCATTTAACATTAGACATAAGACCAACATACTTCATAACATCATATAAGGACTCATTCATTTACTACATCATGAGTCTTAACCCATTTAGTTCATATCATAAGTAAACCACCTTCACAACCC
>JAJOOO010008478.1:0-10523 GCA_029582685.1 Solanum piurae | reverse complement strand
TTTTAATTGCATATATAAATATCCAAAATCTTAATAGCAATAACATATATTAGCAAACATTTCAATTCAAAAACTAATAGTAGATATTAAAAGTCTAGAACTTGAATGAACCAATAATTCAAAATACTATATTAATTAGTATAAAACTAAATTAAGCAGGGAAGAAATAATTATAGAAGAATTTAAATTATTTTTTTTAAAAAAAAATATAGGCAGTGAGCAGCAGAGCAGTACAACATAACAGAAGAACAGAGCACTCAGTTCACACTTCACCACCAGTCTACCACTAAAAATAGAGGTCTGAAAAACAGAGCAGCATAGTCGTACTGCTGAAAAACAAAGAAGAAGAAGAAGAAGAAGAAGAAAAGAAGGGAAGGACTAGAAGAGGAGATTCGCGTAAGTCTCTATGGGTTGTACCTGAACAGCAGTCGCGTAAGTCGTACCTGAGCAGCAGCGTCGTGATTCACGAAGGTCACGTAAGTCTCTAGGGGTCGCGACTTGCGAAATCTGAGGAGAAGAGGAGCAGAAGTCGCGACACCCAATCTGAGGTGAGTTTGCAAAAATACCCAAAAAAAACCCTAATTTTGGCTTTTAATTATTAAATCAGACTTTTAAAAAGAAGAAAAAAAGGTGACACCTATTGCATCACCACGCCAGTCGCCTTTTGATAGCCATGGCACGCCTTTTAGAGGTCGCCTCACCTCGCCTCACTGGAAATAGGCGGTGACGCCTCGCCTCGCCTTGTCGCCAAAGGCAAAAGGCGCTCGCCTTTAATAACACTGGTTTGGGAAAAAACAAAGAACTTAGATCACACAAGGTGGCAAAAATAACCATAATAGGAAAAATGTTAAATTCTTACCTCAAGCATCAACATCTTAAGCTATAGTAATACACAAATTCCCATTTCTAAATCATCCATGTTTAAGTGTTTCACTTCTATGAAATCCACAGAATAGTTTCAGTCGACTCCATGATGAAGTAAAATTTACTTCAGAAATGTTGCACAAATTCCCATTTCTAAATCCCTTTGGTTTCCATTTTTTTCAGCGTTTGTTTTTAATTGCTTTAGTGCTTTTCTTTGAGAAGGAATTGGCAGAGGTGTTACCTGATAAAATATCATTCAAGTTCTTCAAAGTTGCTTACATCATACCACTAGAATAGCCCATTTGCCAACTTCTTTATTCCTCTACTCTAAAACAAAAAACAAGATGGCAATATTCCCCATTTGATGATCATCACAAATTTGAAGCTTGAAGCCTTGAACGAAGTTACACATGAATTAATTCATTAGTCTTGTAATAACTGAGGAAAGAACAATTTTAGAGGGGTTGAAAAGGGAGCTAGATGAGTTGGCTTTGGCCCAAGAGATTGGTTTGAAACAAAAGTCAAGGGTGATAATGGTTGGAGGAGGGGGACTCCAATACAAAACATTTCCATAGGGTAGTAATTGCTAACAGGAGAAGGATTTTCATAGAGTCAGTGGAGGTGAATGGGGGGTGTGGAGGAGGAAGAAGTAGAAGGGGCAATTGTAGATTTTACAAGCGTTTGTTCGAGGTAGCAGATCGGGGGCCTAAGTTGGGGGGTTTAGGGTTCAGTCATATTGGCAGGGAGGAGAGTGAATGGCTAGAGAGGGCAATTCAGGAGGAAGAGTTGAAGAGGGCGGCAGAGGGTTGTGCCAGTAACAAAGCTCTGGCACCTGATGTCTCTACGGATTTTTTCAAGCACTGATGGATTATGGTCAGATCTGATTTGATGGATACAGTTGTTGACTTCCAGGAAAGTGGTGAATTCGAAAAGAGTTTGAATGCTTCGTTTGTTGTCATTACCCCTAAGAGGGAGGAGCATTGTGCATGAAGAACTATAGACCTATTAGTCTAGTGGGAAGTAGAAATTGGAGAACTAGAGATGTCATTATGCCTTTTGGGTGCGGTTTGTGGAGGAACATAATGAAGGGATGGGATGATTTTGGCGAAAATATCTCATTCAAGGTTGGAATGGAAGGAGAGAATTTCCGGGGACGTAGGTGGGGTGGAGATAACTCACTGAAAGATGATCTTCAGAATTTGTTTAGAATGTCATGTCAAGGAGAACTGAAGGTCCAAGAAATTAGGAGGGCATATATTTCTTGATGAGTTCTTTTGTGTGAATACAAAGTTACCTATTTCAAAAAAAAAAGAAATTAGGAGGGCATATGGTGGAGATATTTTTTGGGATCAAAGATTTAGAAGGAATTTCAACGAATGAGAGGTGACTTAGTTCCCAAGATTTCTGGCCCCTCTACATAGGCAAGTCACTCCAGTGGATAACCCCGAATGCTCTATGGTGGAGTTTGGGGAATAATGGAGTTTTCTCTCTTAAATATTTCTATGAGAAACATCTGATTATGGCGGAGGACGTGTTTCCATGTGATGCAATATGGGTATCGTAGGTGCCAAGGAAGGTGTGCTTCTTCTCTTGGCTAGCAGATAGAGGGTGATTTTGACAGCGGAAAATCTTAGAAAGTGGAAGATTGTGTGTGTCAATCGGTATTACATGTACAAGGAGGGCTCGGTATTACATGTACAAGGAGGGCTTGAAGAAGTGGATCATCTTCTCCTACCGTGCTTTTTTACCATGAAGTCATGGTGGGACATATTACGATGATTTGGAATCTTCTTGGGCAATGCCAAAAACTGTGAAAGAATTGATGTTTTGTTGGAGAAGTTGTAGGGCATGGAATATGGTTCCTCTTGCGTGGGTTGTTTGGAGAGGGAGAAATAAGAGAGCTTTTAAAGAGGTAGTACAGAGTTTTACACAGTTGAGGAGTTACCTCCGGTCACTTATTTTCTTTTGGTGAACCCATAAAGCTCTATGGTGTATAAAAGAATGGGTGAATTTTGTAAAGAATCATGTATTGTAGATTCTTTACTTTTTGGTATGTATACCCCTTGTATACGGCCAGCTCTTTGGCCATGTTTATGAATGAAATACATTTACCTTCTCAAAACTAAAACATCTCTCTTTTTTCTGTTTCTTCATCATGTAGCTCATTAGTTGATACCCGACACTAGTATACCCGGATGAAGCTTATGCCTCAAAATTCAAATGCATTTAAGCTCAAAAAGAACAAAGCTGTAGCAAGGAGCATGTTATTAGCCTAACTTTGCTCTGCCAATACTAATTAAGCAGATCAAGATGCTCCAATTTTCTAATTGATTGTTAGCATCAAGATGCTTCTTAGCATTTATTTTAGAAAGATTAACCATATTATCAAATAACCAGACAAAGACGTGCACAAAAGTTTCAATCAATTATTTTTATAATGATGTAAAAATGCTACATAATGAGTACACTTTCCCCTACTTTACTGCAGATGGACCTACCAGGCCCAAACGTTCATGTATTTATGACAGAAGAACAACAGTATGAATTTCTCAAACTGTTGGCCAAGGTGATCAGTAAAGATTATGAATTTGGAAGTACATTCCAAGAGGAAAGCTGGAGTATCGTAATTAACCAGATGCAGAGAATGAATCCACACCTTTCAGTTGCTCATCTGAAGGCAAAACTAAGAATTTTCACGAGAAAATACTGGTTATTTTCAACTTTGTTGGCCAGACGAGGAGTCCAATGGGATAGAAGGACTAACTCAATGACGTATTCCCGTCCAGGGGTGTGGATATCATATTCCTTGGTAAGTGTTGCTTTCTGCTTCATTACTTTTTCTTTTTTTTTTGAAACTGTTAACTTCGCCTATATATGTTAGAATCTGAATCTTACAAGAGTTGTAGTAACTCCATATTTACAAAGTACTACCTACATCTATGATTCTATGATCCTATGTCTATAATGAGTCTAAAACATCAATAATAGACAGAGATCATTTAAAAGCAACTGATTACACCAAAAACACAGTAGCAAGATGCAATTGAGCTTAATATGTTGCATATTGTTCTCTATGCTCTCAAAACACCTAGAATTCCTCTCCTTCCATATTGTCCACCAAATACTTGTAGGGACTATCCTCCACCTGCCTCTATTCTTGGCCAACAACCCACCTTGTTCCCAGCTTGTTATGGCCTCTGTAATTTTCCCAGGCATGCTCCATGCAATTCCTCTAAGGTTCAAAAACAATCTCCATAGTTGTCCTGTGATTCTACAATGTACGAATAGATGATTTACAGTCTCTGCCTGCTCCCCGCACAAGAAGCACCTGGGGCTTAAAATTATCCCTTATTTCATTGGGTTCTCTTGGGTAAGCAATGCCTCATTTGCCAGAAGCCACACAAAGCATGCCAATTTATATGGTATTTTGGTTTTCCAAATGTTCTTCTATGGCAAACTGCTCGGCTGCTGGTTGTGGTTCATTTTCCTATAGGCATTGCTCACTTTGTATGTGCCTTTCTTATTTCCCTTCCACCATAGTTCATCTTCATCTACTCCCAATCCACTGAATAGCTCAATCTTGTTAATAAAATCTGTCATTCTTGGTATTTCCCAATCATTGAATTGCCTTCTAAAATTGAATCTCCATCCCTCAATTGTTCATAATTCCACTATGGTACTCTGTTGGTATAGTACTAATGAGTAGATATCTGGAAATAGCCTTTCTAAGTTGCCTTCTCCATGCCATTCATCTGTCCAGAACCTAGTTTTAGCCCCATGGTTCACCTTGATCTTGAAGAAGCACTTCAGCTCATTCCAGAGATCTCTGATGGATCTCCATAAGTTAACTCCATAAGGAGTTGTAATTCCTTCGCCATCCATTTGTCTTCCTCCCCATACTTAGCTACTATGACTCTCCCCCACCGTGTCTCTTTGTCATTGGCATACTTCCATAGCCATTTCCTTATGAGTGCCTTACTTTGAGTATTCAGATTCTTTATCCCCAAACCCCTAAGCTTCTTGTCAATTATCAAAAATTCTCATTTGACCAAGTGGTAGCGTATCCTATCCTTATTTCCTTGCCACCAAAACTTCTTCCTGATTCTGTCTAGCCTACTAATGAGTACCTCCTAGTGATAAGTACTGTCTTTTCCACCTTGCCAGTTTCTTCTCACATTGTTCCAGATTTCCTTAGACTTTGATTTTGCTCCTAAAGGCATACCCAAGTACATTGTTGGCAGGATCAACCTAACTAAGAATAACCATATCAACGTCAACATTCATCAACAATAAAATGCTTTTTTTTTAAAAAAACTATTTCTCAAGGAGGATATATCGTACTTGGCTTTTATAGTAAAGGAACTACTGATCACAAACAATTTTTTCAAAACTCAAGGGAGCACTAACTTCATGTCTGCTATTAACTATTTTCCTTGCTTAACAATAAGGATAGAAAGACTTGTAAGTGTTTCAGTCCACTACAACTCACCAATTTTATGTGCCAATTTTTTTTGCAGGAGTATCCAAAGGGATACCCATTCCGTTACGAAGGCATTCAGCCAAGGCTTTTTGATGCCATGCGTGACGTCTTTGAAGCGGGAGTTGCAATAGATTGATGAGCAATGTTACACAAGTTTCTTCTTAAGCTGAAAGGTGTTATATAGTCATGTGAAACTGTCTGCCAGAGTTACATCCTTAATCATATTCAGTCCAGTCTAAACACTATTTTTTGTTACTTCACCATCTGAGTTTATGCAAACTTCAGACAGAGGTGGACCCACATCTTAATGTGAGGGTGCACGTGCACCCGTTAATTTGGAAAAAATTTATATATATATATATATATATACACACACATACACACCTTGAGATATGACATATATTATATTAGGCATCTTAAAATACTAAAGTTGATAGAGTGCACTGGTTTAAATGGCGCGCGTTTCTGCTCTCCTAGGTGAGGGACTGGGTTCAAATCCCATTTATAGTTTATTTTGTTTCTTTATTCGTTTTTATCTGAGAAGTTTAAAAGTATTGAATAAAAGAAGGGGGCTGACTAGTTTTAAACTTGTGAATTCATGGTGCAAATTGAAGTTCAAAACCTTCAGTCTCCAAAGCAAACTTTATGTAGAAGACTCATTTAATTTATATTTATACGTTAGTACATTAGTTTTCTATGTTTGATAAAGTTTTCTATGTTTAATAAAGTTAATCAGTATTGGGTGGCATACTTTAACTAACGTGCATTAGTCTTTGGTGGTGTACCCGTCGTCTTCAAATACTGGGTTCGCCTCTGACCGCAGAGATTACACCATTTTTCTTTTGATTAGTTTCCTGCTTCAATTGCTTAACGGATAAATAAATGAACAAATTACAGCATTCAAAGGTGTGGCCTATAAGTCCATTAAGTAGGCCAGATTAACACATGTGTTAGTGGGAGATAGCAAGTACCTGAAAACCACATTACTAAACAAAGGGCCAAATGTATTACTCCCTCCGTCCCAATTTAAGAGTCTTTAGTTTGACTGGTCACGAAGTCTAGGAAATAAAGGGAGACTTTTGAATCTTGTGGTTTTAAACTAAATATGTGTGTAGTCTTTTAAATTTTATGATCTTAAGCTTGCCGTGTAGAATGCTAAAATTGGAATAACTTACTAAATATAGAAAAAGGCACTCTTTTCAAGACATACCAAAAAGAAAAGTAAGACACTTAAATTGGGATGAGGGAGTATTACTTGTCTTTTGACATGCTTTGATGGTATATCCGCCTAGCAGTAGGACAACATCAACCAAATTTGACAAATTGGCTCCAAAAGATTACCACATAAGTTGAACACATATTTACTTAATCCACTGCTTCCGAATCAAACCAGGTAATACATTTGCCAAAGCTGTTATGTTCTAAACCTATTGACTCTAAATGCTCGATTCACCTCGATTTCTTAAGCTCAATGCTGCTGTATATGATGGATATAGAAACTAGGCTGGATTGTAACTTTTAATTATAACAAGCAATCAATTTGATGCTGGCTTTATATACAAATTACCTTATCAAAAAAAAAAAAATGCTCAATTTGCCTCGGGTAACCTACACCAAAGGTCCAACATATCTAACAAATTTTGGCCCAAAAAAAAGTGCCATACAGAACTTAACTTGTCGTGTTTCGCTTCTCGAAAATCAAACTGTATGGACTTTGACCTAACATTTTAAGGTACATATTTCCATCATACTAATATGATTAAGAAAAAAAATGCGACAATAGAATTGATCGAATTCGATTAGTTATATTGAATAGGAATTCCACGGTAAATTCATCTATACAAACATGATAACAGTATAAAAAAAATAAGATCTTTACCGGCGTAATTGAGTGTGTATGATAAGCCGTTGCATCCACGAGCTTTAACACCGAGCTTAAGGAAAGGACGCTGCCGTTGCTGAAGGAGATTGCTAATTCGAGCAGCGGCGGCGTCCGTAATAGTTATTGCTTGCCGCCGGACTGAATTTCCGATTCTCTCCGCCGCCTTTGCCAGCACCGGAGACACCATCGATCCGTTTTGCAGGTTCTTCACTAACGCAAATGGATCCTGTTATTCTATTCCTCTTTTGAAAAAATTGGGGGCTGTAAATATAATTAATTACCTGAACTTTCTAGGGTGTTAACGCAAAAAAAAAAGATTTATAAAGGATGTTAATATAAAGTAAATATTAAAAATAACGAAATGTACAACGGAGGTTGTTCGGATGGTAAGCACCTTATTTCCACCTTCAATTGTAAGATTGTGCGTTTGAGTAATCAAGTGAGCAAAATGATGGGAGTTTTTAAGGAGATTTAAGAAAACATGAAAACGTAAATTACATTATAAGTGTACTTTGCTCACGTACAAAAATATGAAATTCATACTTATATGATAAGCTAAGGAAAAATTTAATACTTGAATATTTGAGTCGATAACTGAATCTTGTTTAAACTTTAAAAGTCATAGTTATGTAGATCAATTTATTTATGTTAGTTCTTTTACTTTAAAAAAAATGTTAATTTATATCTTTCTATGTATGACCACCAAATACTGTATATAGATTTTAATTAAAATTTTGAGTTCAATATTTCTACATATGTGAGGACAGCCCTCTAAATAAAGTCTATTGCATTCCATAATAATCGTAGGGCAACTTTCGTATAGAATAAATTGTTGATTACTAGAAAGTTTGTCTATTCTAAGTGGGCAGAGTCTTATTACCTTACTAATAGGAGAGATGCAAGGAATTTGTGCTATAAATGTCATAACAACTGAATCTGAATAAGCTCTATGCTAGCTAGGTTTCCTTTTTATGTCTACATGTTTGTTTAATATACCCTACGCAATAAGAATTCAAATTAATTAGGTCAATGTATTAGGAATAAGAAATGGTTATACCAAAAGAATTTTAATATACGTAAAATAACATTTTCAGATGAGGCGTATTTAGGAGGGGGTCATCGGGTTCACGTGAACCCATACTCCCCTCCCGAAATCATGTATAGTAGTGTTAAATTTTTAAAAAAATATTTAAATATAGATATGTAAACCCATAGTTGAAATATCATACCGTGCGATTATGATTGGGTGCACCTCTCTAAGTGAGGTAGAAATTTGAATCTTTTATTTATCTCGTTTTATTTTCCTCTCTAAAATTGGGTAACACCTCTCAATTTGGATAGGTAAAAATAATTTTGGGCCTATAATTTTAAAATTTTAATTATTTTTAGTAATAAGAACCTAAATATTAAATCGATTAAATTTATATCTTAAATCCATTTTTTCGTAATAGTGCATCCATCATCTCAAAATTCTGAATACGCCTATTATGATCTATTATTATGCTCTTAGTGATCTCAACTTAAGATTTAGTTCACATGTATTTAGCTAACAATAATAAAAAAAATATAAAAATAAAAATTGCCATCATTATATTTCATAAGGATAATTTCGTATTCATCCGAAATAATATTTTAATAAAAAACATAGACATTATGAGAAATAAATCATCTTAACCCTTAAAGAGAAGAAAAACATGTAGTTTATTAAACAAAGAAATTTTGGTTACCATACAGCAAAATAATTTTAAAAAGTTTATGGTGGAGGATAAGTATATTCAAGATCCTGCCCAACATTTAATGCTGGATGACTAAAATATGCCACATATTCCATTCCCATAGAAACTATTGGTTCTTTAACCTTATAATCATTTAAAAAATAATCACATCTATGTACTTGTCCATAAACCACAGCAAGATCATAATCTGCTGTCATATACTCTTTATCATTTTTAATCTCACCATATGCACTTTTAAAAGAATTAACTCCATCTTGGAAGCTGTAACATTTCGCAATTTGAAATAACTAGGAAGAAGCTTATAATTGAAAATAGTCATTTTTGGAAAGAATTAAAATCTGGAAATTTAGTTAAGGTAGAAAAAGTGAGTTTTTGGTCAACTTCAAACGGTCATAACTCCTAGATTAGGATGAGTTAGGTGTATTTCCAAATATGGTTGGAAAACTCTTGAAATTATATTTCCAACGCCGCCGAGTTTGCGCAATTCCGAGTTCGTATGAGTGAGCTATACCCTTTGGAAGTTGGGCTGTTGGAATAAGGAAAGTTCAATCCGAATTTTGAAAGGGTAGTTTGGTCTTTTCCTTACCCTTTTATTTGATTTTAGTTTTTGGTGATTAATTAAGGGTCTAAGCTGAGTTATATCAGTTTACACGTTTACCAAAAAGAGTTAGGGTTTTGAGAGAAGAGGAGAAAAGAGGGGAAAGGAGAAGAACGTTCAGGATCAGTCAAGATCATCGTGGATTGCTTGTGGATTTCGTCGGGGGTGATCCCTACTAAGGTATGTGAGTCTCTCATAGTGTTGGGTTCATTCACCCACGTGCCAAATATATTTAGTTCAGTGAAATTCGTCCTAAAAAAGTTTGAAAGTTGATGTTTTTGACATGAATTCTTGAATTTGAATGTTGTTCTTGAATTGGGATGAATTGAGAAGTTTTTGAGTTTGTTACGTAGCATTATAGAGTCGTTTCGAGTTAGGTTCTTAGGTACATTTACTGGGTATCTGTATCTAAAGGTAATTTGAAAAAAAGGACTGAGTTTGAGTGAATTGGGGTTGGAAAAACGAAGAAGAAATTTCATTGGACGAAATTAGAGGGTGGTCGCGCGTCGCGCGCCTAGTGCCCAGATTTGAACATTTCAGCTTCGCGTCGCGGAGCTGACAAGAGGTGTTCTGCCTCAAAAGACATTTTTGGAACCAAAATTTAACTATGCCTCCGCGTCGCGGACCCACCTTCGAATCTTGATGTTCGGTCTTTTCTCATGTTTAGCTATCTAAAATCATTCCTAAACAACATGAGATCTTTCCAAACACCAATCATAATCCTTGAATCCGTAATTCAATTCAAGGATCAGTTAAGAGTCAAGTCAAAAGCAGTTAAGATCAAAGTCAAGAGAAGTCAAGAGTCAAGTAAGAGAAACTCATTTCAAGTTTTCATAAGTCTTTTACAAACGTTTTAACTTTGTTTTAAGACTTAAGTTTTGAAGTTGAGTAAAGAGTAAGAGCAAAGTTCATTTTCTTTAAAATGATATATGGGAACTAAGTATTCCCAAGAGTAAATGTTTT
>JAJOOO010008475.1:0-12366 GCA_029582685.1 Solanum piurae | reverse complement strand
CACAAACTTTAAGAAAAATGGAAAGACTTTTAAAACTTGTGGTCCAAAATGAATGATAGAAATTTGTGTGGTTGTAAATCATTTCATTAAGGGTAAAAAAGACATTTTATAGGTAAATTGTTACTTAAAATAGAAATGTGTCATTCTTTTTTGGACTGACTAAAAAGGAAAGTAAGTCATATAAATTGGGACAGAGAGAGTAATTCTTAAAACTACCGTTTCAACATTTGCCATTGATCTTATTGTCATTAACGGCTTGAACCTCATGTATGTTTCCCTATAAATCTTATCTTCCTCTATCACAAAGTGTATGAGATTGATATATAGAAGAGAAATTAGTCTCTTATAATATTTCATTGTGCTGGGTTTATCTTAATTTTTTTTTTGTTAGTTTTTGATTTCTAATTTTATATTAGAAGATATTGTTGAATCGTGGGATATATCTATATTGGGTGAAATATTCGTAAGGATAATGTACACCTCAAATTTTGGTTCATTCAATACAAATGCTGGTGAAGAAGGTATTTTCTATTAGATTTTCGATATGTTTTTGTTTCATCTTAGGCAAAGGTTGCAGATGAGGGCATTTTTTCCTAATTAATATTGAGGATTGAAAGTGGGAATATGTAATTCTTTATGTCTATGTATATTTTAAGCCACAAGTTTATATTAAAAATAATTCCAAAATTTTGTGTCCAATTAAACATTGTTAAATAAATTGGAAGCATTTCCTTCTAACTAAAAAAGGTAACTTTTGATACTTTCTAATTAAATAATTCACTCATTTCAATTCTAAGCGTTATATGTTTTTACTTAATCTGCTTAAAATGTACTTGTCCCATCTTATATAACTCTCCAATTCAATATTTTTATATGATTTATTTAAAATTATAAGATTTAAAATATATCTTGATATGTTAGATAAAATTTTATCAAGATTATAAAATTTAAATTTATATATGTCTTTTAAAAGTCATGCTTGATTAAATAAAAATAATATATCGAGATAAATAGAGTATTATGTAGTGTGTGCATTCGGACCAATCAGATTGAATATGAAATTTTTGGTTTGGAATTTTGATATTCAAATTGAAGGAATTACAATTCAAATCCAATTCTTATAAGTTGGGATTGGATGGGGGTATTTTAAGTTTAGTTTTGAATGGATTGATTTGGATATTTTTGATTTTCAATTTTGATTTTTGGATCGTTAATTATGATAGACTAGCATTTAACAAACTTAATTTACCTAATTGTTTGATCCTTAGAATATATAACTTTTTATTGTTAACAAGGATTAAAGTCATTGTACGGGTCATGCTATTTAATTTTATATTAGACGAAATATTATAATAGTAATTTATTGAACCTCTGAAAATTGAAGTTACTAGTATTGGACTCATATGACAAGTAGGAATACATATAAGGTGTAAAAATGTCAGATTTCCAGATTTTAAAATTTTATAATACTACTTTCAATATTCATAATTTTCTAAAAAAAATATCACAAGTTCTATTCATAATTCAAAAAATCGAGATCAAATATCTTAAAAATTCAAATTTGGGAATGGCCCAAAGTATAGTAAAACCTCACTAAATTAATACTCGGTAAATTAATAATCTCTCGAAAATAATATTTTTCTCCGATCCCGACTTGGGCCAATGGAAAAAATCTCACATTTCGATAAGATAATAAGATAATAGATTTTCAGGAGACCCCTATATAATTATATGGTCCCATTAATATTATAAATTAATATTTCTTTAAAAGTACAAATATATCTAAGACAATTTATTGAAATATGATTCTACAATATTTTGTTTTATGGTAAAATTTAATTCTAGTTAATGTTCATTTCTAACTTTTGTTATTGTATCCAAAAGTTTCGATGTTTCTTTTCGAACTGCACAATAAAATTGTGAAGAGTTTTAGATGCGATAAGTGTTTCCTTACTCATCACTGGTTCCAAGGGTATTGTATCATCTTCAACTTCATCATCAACATTGTATTTTTTTCCGAAGATATCCTCAATTTCTTCTAAGCTCTAGACTCCTAAACATGTCATTTTCATCCGGGGAATCAACAGGTTATTGACGTCAATTTTATTGCGGTAACAACGATCATTAATCATGACCCCAAGTGCATGAATGTCGTTTTCACAAGTGGGTTCATTCAGATTCTTTGAGATTTCGTCCCCTCAACGAATTTTGCAGTGTTGAAAACAATTTTCTATTATTTCTTACTGAACATTTGTTGTCCATGTAGGGATTGCGAAATCAATAGCATCAAAACATTAATCTTTCCTATATCTGTTTGTCCCACTTCATAGCTTTCTAATATTCTATGATAAAATATATTGCAATAATACATCTTGGAAGCTCTTATTATTTCAGCATCACAAGGTTGAATCTCAAAACATTCTTTAAATTAATAAATATTAATTTATCGATTAAATAATACCTCTGTAAAATAATAATATTTTATGGTTCCACCTATATTAATTTAGTGAGATTTTACTGTATGCCCATTAATACAGTAAAACCTCTATAAATTAATACTCGATAAATTAATAATCTCTCTAAAGTAATATTTTCCTTTGGTCACGACTTGGGCCAATGGAAAAAATCACCAATTTCGATAAGATAATATATTTTCAGAAGACCCCTATATAAATAAATGGTCCCATTAATATCATAAATTAATAATTCTTTAAAAGTACAAATATATCTAAGACAATTTAGTGAAATATGATTCTATTGTGTTCTATTTTTTCTTAAAATTTAAATCTTGTTGAAGCTCATCTCTAACTTTTCTTATTGTATCCAAGAGCTCTGATATTGTCTTTTCTAACTACACCATAAAATTATGAAGAGTTCTAGATGCAATAAGTGCTTTCTTACGCGTAACTGGTTCCAAAGATATAATATCATATTCAACTACATCAACATTGCTTTTTTTGATGGTATCCACAATTTCTTCTAAGCTCTGGACCTCTGAACATGTATCACTTTCACCCGGATAATCCAACAGGTTATTGACAACCATTTTATTGTGGTAACCGAGATCATTAATCATGACCTCAAGTTCATGAATGCCGTTTTCACAAGTGGGTTCGTTCAAATTCTCTGAGATTGCATTCCCCGAACGAATTTTACAGTGTCGAAAATAATTTGCTATTGGCTCTTGCTGAACATTTGTTGTCCAAGCAGGGATTGCAAAATTGATAGCATCCAAAACATTAATCTTTGCTGGATCAGTTTGTCCCACTTCATAGCCTTCTAATATCCTACGGTAAAATTTGTTACGATAATACATCTTGAAAGTTTTTATTATTCCAGCATCACAATGTTGAATTTTGGATGTCATGTTGGGTGGCAAGAAAAGCAATTCAACATTTTGTAGTCCTTTAGTATTTCTATTATGGGCTGGACAATTATCTACCATAAGCAAAACTCGTCTACCATGCATTTTGTGATCTAATCAACAAATATATTCATCAAAAAATACACTTGTCATCCATGAGCAAAACTCGTCTATCATGCATTTTGTGATCAAACCAACAAATACATTCATCAAAAAACACACTTGTCATCCATGCTCTTTTGTTTGCACGATAGTGACAATTCAATAAATATAATACATAAATTAGTAAGATACAATGATTTTGATGTATTCGTTGTACTTTATGTATAATATTTTTTTTTATGTGGAATCGATAAATATGATACATAAATAAGTAAGATACAATGATTTTGATATAATCAAAATTAACCTTCATTAAATCTCAAATCATTTTTTAAATTAAAAAATATTAATTTATTAATTAAATAATATCTCTATAAAATAATAAAATTTTATGGCCCCACCTATATTAATTTATAGAGGTTTTACGTATGAAATTTCAGATCGGATAGCAACGTTGACTACTAATGTGAAAAGCATTAATTAAGATTGGAAAGATCCAATGTAATTTATATTTAAAGTATTTGACCAGCTTTTGATGTGATTAAGATTCACATTTTATAAGCACTGCCCAATCAGTACACACATGATTATATAAAGAAAAAATCACCCCACATATATATTTTAAAAATAATATTACGGGTTTTAAATCTACTTTTAAAATATTATTACTTATAACATTTTAATTGTGAGTTATAACATATCATTTTTTATTAAAAAATAATTAATTCATTTTTATTAAATAATTAGTATTTTTATAATTATATTTTATAATTTAATTAATAGGTTATATAAATAAAATTAAAATAAAGAATCAATCATAATTATCTAATACACATTTTTAGGAATTTTTTACTTTTCAAATACACTTTTTTTTTACTGTCACAAGTTAACTATCCACCCCCACCACATTTCTATCCAATTCTCACGCTATCACCCCCACCCCACCCCATGTTCAAACTGTCTTCTTCTTCACTGTTCAACCGTAAATCTCTCTCGCCATATTCTTCTCTATTCACTCAAAAGAGAATCAAATCTTCATCAAAGTACTAAGAAACTAATAAACATGTCAAAGAACACTCATAGAAAAAGCCCCAAATTAGTAGAAGCGAGTTCTAATGTTGATTTTGATGCTCCAACTTTTAACATATTGTCTCAAACTCCGCCGCCGACCAACAAGAATGCAAATCTGGCGAACAGGCGTGTTATTCCTCAAAAGAAGAAACAAAGCCCAGAAAAGGAGAAGAAAAGAAAAGCAAAGAAAATTGCAACTCCTCCTCCAAATTGGAAGGGACAAAAGAGAAAAGGGAAAATTGTGGAAACCCATTCGAATTCTGACTCAGATTTTGTAAGCGAGAAAAAACAAAAAAATTAATAAATATGGATATGGGTCAACCATTAAAACCCTCCAAAAGAAGAGCAACAATGGACAATGATTTGGAAATCCCAAAGTCCAAAAAGGTCAAAAAAGTTGTGAGAGTAAATTTTTTATTTAAATTATTTTCTCAATTATTCCATTTTCTTTCATTCATTTCTTTAAATTGTTTCCCGAACAAAGTGCAACAATGTGTATAAAATTTATATGAAATTTGTATTATATAGTTCATCTTATGTTTTAAATTGGTATCCGAATATATGTTTGGCATGAAATTGGTATGATTTCTTGCATCAATATCTATATGCATTGGCATAAAGTTGAATAAATTTGGCGTGTCTTTTCTAACATTTGTATAAATGTGGAGTTTTAATGAAGTTGATGAAATGCTACAGCCGTTAGTAGGAATTTTTTTTTTTCAAACTGTTTCTTTATGCATATTATTTTGGCATGAAATTTGTTTAATGTTGGCATGAAATTGTTACGATTTATCCATCTATATGTATATGCCTTGTCATGAAATTAATATAATACAGTGACCTTATGAAAGAAACAAGAATGATGATGACGCAATTAGTGAGAGTGAAGTAGCTGGAACTGTTTCTAGCAAATTTGGTGGACCCCGCATATCAAATTAACATGCTCCGAATACTACCAATTATCCTATACCAAGACCACAGAAACAAAATTTGAAATAGTTGATTGTAGCTTAGACTCTTAATCATTACATGTGGTTTAATTTTTGGATGATGTAAATTTCTTTTTGCTACAGTTTTTGACAACAATATAATCTGCCCTATTTTTCATTATTAAATTTATTCTTCCCAGTTTCATACCAGTTGGATACCAACTCCTAGGGGTGTTCGTGGTTCGGTTATTGATTAAAATCAAAACCAAATCAATCTAGTCGGTTTTTTAAATTTCTAAAATCAAACCAAACCAAACGAATTTTTCTGGTTTATCCGATTTGAAAGTAATAGTAATTTTTTTGAAGACTTACGTCGATAGATACAAACATCTAACACATGAACAATCCACATAAAAGTTATTGTCGGTTCAATTAAGCAATTAAGCAATTAAGCAATACTAGAGTTATCATTACACGAACAAAGTGTTTCAGTTAAGAGAAAGTGTGACTATTTTATGTGAAGTAGGGTAGGTAAAGACTGAAATGGATTTTAATGAACTTGGACTTAGGATTGTTATAGTTGGGTTAAAGTGTTGGACTTGAGAAAATTGTAAAGTTAAAGACTTTAAGTTAATTAAAATTTAATAAAATATTTATAATTTATTTATGAATAATATATAAATAATTATAAAATTTATATATCTAATTTATCGGTTCGGTTTGGTTATTTTTGCGGTTTTTATTTAGTAAAACCAAAACCAAACCAAATAATATCGGTTTTTAAAATTTAAAACCAAACCTAACCAAACCCAACCAAATATCGGTTTGGTTCGAATTGCGGTTCGGTTTAGTTTTTTAACCATAACCATGAACAACCCTACCAACTTCATACATTTCTGTTAGTCTTTAGCTTAAATTTTCGAGTTTGATACCAAGTGTATACAAATTGGATATCAACATTAGTTAGAGTTATATTAAATTTTTAATTTTGAAAAACAACTCATAAACATAGTATACAACAATTCTATACAATGTTACACTTAAGTTTTCCAAATCAATATCAATTTAGTACAACATTAACTAGTTTTAGATTGACTAATTTTGTTGAAATCTCAATTACATCTTTTTGCTACGGTTTTTTGACAACAATATAATAACTTGTTTTTTCTATTTTTCAAGTAGGATACCAGTTTGATACCAACTGCATATCAATTGGATACAATAATAATTAGTTTTAGGTTGACTAATTTGGTTGAAATATCAATTTCATCTTTGATGTTTCTATTTTTCCAATGAGACATTAGGTGGAAATTAAATGGACACCAATTGAAAATTACATCCAATAGTTTTTTGGTGGCTTACTTTGTATCCAATTGATCTCCAAATTGAAAATTAAGAATGACACTAAATTGGTATCCAATTTGTATAGACTTGGTATCCATATGGGAAGAACAAATCTGAAAATGTAAATTACCTCATACACATAGTATACAATAATTTTTTTTCTTTTTTTTCACTGGCATACCACTTGTACACCAAATGCACGCCAATTGAAAATTACATTAATTCAAATATTAATTACATGCTTTTAAAATCAGTGGGACTTAAGTCGCATACCAAATGGATACCATTTTCATATTTAAATTTGTCTTGATTATTCTGATCGTTACCAATTGCATACCAGCATGAATTAATCATTTTTTCACTTTATATTTGAAAAACAATGATTACACAAAAATGATTAAGTAGTACACATAAGAAATGTTCTTAAATTATAATTCATTAGCTTAAAAGATAAAATAAATCAAAACATGAGTTTGTCACGATTAAACAACCAAATCAAAATAAAAATAAATTATAACTTTTTTGCTGCAGGGTTATTTGGACATGTCTTCCTGTTGTGTCCCTCCCGACGACATGTACTACACGTAACTTTAGACCTCCTGAATTTCACATTAGCAAACCCCTTCAACGTTCAAGTTATGGTCTCCCTACAGTTCTTTTTGAACTAGGCGACAACAATTTATGCTCCAACACATAATTTGGTATATCCACATTTTATATATCTATTTCAAGAAAAAAGTCATCACTGATTCATACAACATTCATAACAAAAGAATACCAAAATTATACCATTTTCAATTAGTAATTGTCATTTATTAAATAATTAGTATACCAAATTTATTTCATTATTTCGCCCAAATCCATATAAATATAATGCCAAAAAAAAGTTCAATCAAACCAGATTCACAAATTTCATACCAATGATTTGCACACTTTCTATGCATATTTCATTACTGATTCATACCAAATTCATACCAAATGAATATAAAAATTATACCATTTCTAACTAGTAATTGTCATTTATTATAAATAAACAGTATCCAAAATCACAAATCGTACCAAAAACAATAGAAAATTCCATACATATCTAACCTATCTAGTATACCAATTTTATCAAATTTTATGTAATTTCTTAAACTAGAAACATACCAAAAAATGAAAAATATTTCATACCAAAAAACTAACAACTATATACATTAAAAAAATCCAGTTTTTTGCAATCAATTACGCAAAAATTTCAGAAAAAAACACTAACCTGAAGGATCCCATCTACCATCATGTGTTAGTAATACTGATAAGAAACTGCTTATTACAAGAAAATGATGATTATTTAACAAAAACAAATTCGAAGTAGACTAGAGTGACGACTAAGAATACTGTTTGAACGAATTAGACGAGAGAGAATATTGAGAAGAGAGAGAAACTGTTGAAATTATTTTAAAAATAAATTTGTTTGAAATAACTGTTTTGAGATAAAAAAGGAAAACAAATATTCTATTTTGTTATGACTCTCCTATTTTTATGCCTCCTTTAATTATCATTAATATTTTCAAATTGTTTGTTACTCAAAGTTCCATTTTTTTTTCAAACTAATTGATTTTTACTACCTTTTTAAATCCTTTTTTAAATAAGTGAAAATGTTACAACCTGTAATTGTTTATTGTTATAACTTGAAAGTTAAAGAAATTCCCGCGCGAGGCACGCTTAATTTTACTAGTATATATATAAAAGAGAATCATAGGCCCGCCTACGTGGTGCCATCACAAACTAAGATTCCATTTTAATTTATTTATTTTCAAAATTAGCCTTCCCTGTCATGAAAAAATGTGACTTTTATGAAAAGCTGCGACTTTTACGAAGAGTTGCGACTTTTATGAAGAGTTGCAAGTTTTAAGAAGAATTGTGACTTTTATGAAGAGTTGCGACTTTTATGAAAAGTTGTGACTTTTATGAACGGTTATGACTTTTCCAAAGAGTTATGACCTTTCCGATAAGGCACAATAAGCATTAATTCACACTACCCTTTGTTGTCTATAAATAGAGGGATTTCCTCTCATTTTAAAACAACGAAAATTCTGAACTTCTTCTTCTTCTTCTGCACAATTAAATATTCATGTAATTTGCTCCTGTTGAGTGGCTCACTGACACAATTATTTTTGTATCAATACACTGGTGAATAGAATCGTTCTATCATGATATGATTTGTTCCTTTAAACCTCGGGTACTAGAGGGGAATAATTTTCTTTAGGGGACAATGTGTATTCAGTGGCTCAATTTTTTCCTTTCTGTTTCATTCTATTGTTACAAATCCTGGTATGTATTTTACAGTCATTAATTTATGGTTATGTTATTAATTGCTATTTTTGAGTACATGTTTTAAACTTTGTTGTTTATGTTTATGCTTTTGATCATTAAGTTGAAGTAAATATATATTAATCAAAAGTTTGATGTAATCATTAGACTATTGGTGTCATGTAGATTAGAATTCTTAAACTTGTAAAATAAATGACTTTGATCTTTTTAGAGTTTCAGTGGCTAAAAGATCCATGGAATGTCCAAGAAGGGATTTTTGAGTGTTCAGAAGTTATGGTGGTTCCACACTTCCTTGGAGTTTTAGTTATTCAACTTTCTATCTTATCGAGACAGTCAATCGATTAGTGACATTCAAAAAATAAAAGAATGTAGTGGGATGATAAGTATTGTACTCAACCTTAATCAAAAGTTTGGAGTTCAAATGTTGGATTGGAGTCAATGAATTACCCCTCAAAGTAGGATGAATCCATATTAATCAAATATTTAAGAAATAATTATCTCCTTCTAAACATTAGATTAAAAGTCGCAAAAGAAATAAAGTTTTAACCATATTGATCGAAACATAAACAACAAAATATGTCTTTTCTCTATCAAAGTAGTGTCAGCGATTGTGAATGATTTTGAATAAGGGACTTGCCAAGACATCATTTAATCCAAATTATTTGAGAGACATATGTTATTGCATTGAACTCCAAGAGATGTATTTTTAAATTTTTAATTAACTTATCAAGTACACAACTAATTATAAAAGATGTATAATATTTAGATTCTGTATGTAGAGTCCTTGAACAGGAGAAAAACTCTCGCATTTGATGAATAAAATGTTTGTACCACTTTTTGAAAATACAAATATAGACAATGAAACAATTACATATCTTTTCTAAAGACTTTGGTGATGAATAACTAAACTAAAATGAAGAATTAATAACAAAATGCATAAACATCTTTGGATAAAATATTCTTGACAATTTATCGTAGGGATGTACCCACTCGAAAACACTTATATTATCAAATGTTCAGAAGTAGATTATTGACATAGTTCGCCACTGCGCGAAGCGCAGGCAATTTACCTAGTAATGTTATAACTTATAATTATTAGTCCTATAAATGTCAATTATAAAATTTTCAGGAATCAAAGATTCTTCTTTTTCGAATCACGCAATTTAATTTCTTCAGTTTCAACTTATTTTTCTTGTATTAACTTGACACTAGTGACAAAATTATTTTTTTTTAAGGATATTCAAGATTTAATATATGCATATAATAAATATTTTTTTATTTATATACTATGTATAATTTTTTGATAAAGGATATTCAACTGGTCACCCTTCATTACATATGGTTACGCAACTGTTTGACACGTAATTTAAGAAAATAAATAGGATGATCTTAAATTAAAGATATATAGAATGTCCAAAATATCTTTTAATCTTGTGATTCTAAATATGTCATGTGAAAATTAATACTTTTGCTTTAGTCAGAGTTGAATGATAGGAGCAGAAAAAACCCTACATCTTGAAAACACCTAGAAGGATTTCAGTCACTTCCAAATTTAATGCAAAATGGAGTTGTGTATTCAAAAATGTTATGTGTGTTCTGACATACAATGTGAAATCATCTAAATTAGCATTTGAATATGCAATCTGGATCCTAATTTTAAATTCTAAATTCTCTCCAAAGAATGATTTGAATCATTAAAAATATTTAAAATAAATAAATGTGAAATTTGACTCGTAAGTTTATATTTTATATAAAAAGCATTGAGATATGTGATTTATAATGCACCACCTTAGGATATTCTGATATCTTGGTTATGAACTTTCATTTGTTCATTTGATAAGATATAGATTACCTCATACTCATCCCAATATCCCTCTATCTACTCCATGTGGGGATAAATAGTTGTTTAATTTGTATCTGATGTAATGACCTAATTCATCATTACTTGAGAAGTGCGCTGAAAAATTGAGATTTTTTTAATTTTTGAGACTCTTTGAAATTGTTATTGACTACCAAGTTAACTCCCTTCACAATAGCGAAGATGTCTTGCTATAGCAAAGACCTTCTCTATAGCTGATGAGTCCACAAATTGGACTCATTTAGGGCTTTATTTTGATAAGAATAGTTTCCTCGAATGCTTATTTTGTCTAAATATCTGATGATAACTCTTAAGTTTCAGGTATTTGAAGTTCTACTGAAAGCATGGACACTTAGGCGCAAAAAGGAACAAAAAGGCTGAAAAGAACGAAGAAGCTGAAGCCTGAGCTCCGCCGAGCACACTTGGCGAGTCGCCAAAGGGACATATTCCGCCCTTTGTTCCAGTACGCGAAGCCCTGAAGGAAGAGGATAAAAAGGCGATAAACGGAGCAGTCGGTGCTTCACTGAATAGTTTTGCGAAGCAGTACGATACCGCCCAATGGTCCAGAACGTGAAGATGCTGAAGGGAAGCATGAAACGGCAATGAAACAGAAGAAGGGCGAGTCGCCGAGTCATTCGGCGACGTCGACTGACTTCGCTGAAAGATCTGCCATCGCTATTTTCTGAAGTCTATAAATACTAAACTTATTTATTAATTTTAGTAGTCGAACATTAATTTTAATTTCCAGAATAGAATAGTACTTTTTGGGATATCTTTCTCTCAAGTTTGGAGGGGGTTTTGTGGGAGATTTGAAGAAAGAAGGGTTTCATCTTCCCCAAGTTGGAAGTGGGTCTTCTCCATTCTTCTTCCTTTTCTTAAATCAAGGTTTAATTTCTTATACCCATTTGATTTCACTATCATTTTAGGTGTATTTTGTTATTTCTTGATGTGTGGCCAAAAACCCCCATTCTTGGGGTGTGACTTAGCAAATATGAGTTGATATTAATGTTGGATCTTGCTTGCTGATAGGTTAGATGTAGTTTGGTGGTGATTTCACCTAGTGGTTGTGGTTTAACCTAAAGGGTTTGTAGTTGCAAATACAAAGCCACCCATGTATTTTCGACTTGCCCGAGAGGCAGGTCGCGAAACCAAGATCACTAGACTGATGGCCTAAGGAGTGGGTTGGCATGAGGTTCAGCTCGAGAGGGTGAGCCCTGGTCCCATATTCTAACACTCAGCTTGAAAGAGTGAGTGGGGTAAGGCGTAGGCTGGTCTTCATGCGGCAAATGGGTGTCCGAGAGGAACGCATTTGAAACGGGGTAAGTTGCCCGAGAGGGAACTTATTTCCATTTAAAGCTTAGCCTAGTCACCATTATCTTACAAAT
>JAJOOO010008473.1:0-20949 GCA_029582685.1 Solanum piurae | reverse complement strand
CCAACCCGCCTATTTGCCACGACTAATGCCAGTCATCGTTATTTTTAATTGCTCGAATGTATTGGTTATGATGTTGTTGAGAAATCATACACTTTTTGTTTGTTTCAGATTGGGTAATTTGACATATAATTACATAAATAATATGGACACAAAAAGCTCAAAGGAATTTGAGTGAACCAAAGATAATTGGCATTCATGATGTTAAGACCAACTAGAAGTTTCTTGGGCTTAATCCACTTTTGGTGGTCCAACTTGTAACAATTGAAGAGAAAGCCCAAAATACTCCAATATTAGGTCCATTACCAAATATCTATTCGTTTTTTTGGCATAATACATAAATGTGCCTCTTAATTTGGTCTTATTTCATATTTATGTCCTCCAATTTCGGGTGTGTACAAGTAGACACTTAAACGTGTGTGTTTAAAGTTGAACAAGTTGACACATGAGTCCTACGTAACATAATACACATAGGACACCATGTAGGATGCACATTTTCAAGTTAGATGACACCTAGGACGTGTGTGTTTACTTGTTTATTTTATACAAATTTAAGTGTCTACTTGTGTACACTTAAAGTTGCAGAGTATAAATGTAAGTTGAGGCCAAATTAAAGAGCATATTTATGTATTATGACTGAACACAAATATTTAGTATTAAATAATTTTCAGATTAAAGTATGTACTTATTTCGATATATTTTTGCATTCATACACATATGACTAAACACAAACATATATATATATATAAAGAGTGTTAAATGATTTTGTTAGATTTGTTGTTAGACATAATACATAAATAGACATTCAAATTTGATCATAAATGACAAGAAAACTTTCCAATTTTGAGTACATGTCTAAACACTTTAATTTGATTTCAAGTCTCAACTAACAACTAAACACTCCAACTTGTTCTTATTGTCTGCTGTGGACACAAATGCTGAAGTGACACAGAAACTTCAGAGGTATCTAATGATCATTTTGAAAGTTTTAATAGTGTTCAACTAACACATAAAATGTAAACGAGTAGATGTGTATCGCAAAGACCGGTGAATAAATATAGCTTTAAATTATAATATAAATGTATGTTTATTAAAAAAAAAGTATAATAGTACACGAAAAGGACGCCTCATATTCACTGAATCTTCATCGAGTTATTGCGGCCTACCGACCCCTTAGTCGCATCTTATAATATATAATATTGAGCAACTTTCACGCAAATACAAAATTCAGATTTGTATGTTATAGCAAAGTTTGCATAATTGCGCTCCATAGCAAACATATATATGTATAATTCGCTATACATATACAAAAAAATAGTTGTATAATTCGCTATACATATACAAAGAAAGCAGTTGTATAATTCGCTATACATATACAAAAGAAAGCAGTTGTATACAAAAGATCAATTGTATAATCTATGTATGTACAAAACGAGAAAGAGAGAAAGGCAAAAGAAAACTGGGCAGAGAAATATTTGTATTGTATAATTATAAGTGTATAGGACGAAGATATATGTATTTGCATATGTATATACAATTTTCTCTCGCTTTATACAAACAGAAGCACAATTTATACATTTCGTTTCTGTTTGTATAAGTGAGAGAGGCGAGGGTAGCGAGCGAGATTTGGGAGAGTGGCGAGCAAAATCTGGGAGAGGGGAGAGAGGGGAACGAAAATATATGTATATATACAATTTCCTCTCGCTTTATACAAACACAAACGCATTTTATCATTTGTGTTTGTATAAAAGCGAGAGAGGCGAGCGAGACTGCCACCAAACGAGAGTGGCGAGCGAGATTCCACCAAGGAGAGTGGCAAAAATAGCAATAGTTTGCTATATGGTACAATTAAATCAAAGTATATTTATAGCATTTAATTTGAATTAATAGTTTGCTATTATATATAATTTTTCCTATAATATTACTGTTATTGATATTAACTAATATCTATATAAATTATGATATTACTGTTAATGTGGAATAATAATACTATAAACTTATCAAAATGACAATATCATCCCCCAAATGCTCTTTTCACAGTCATCACTGACAACAAAGATTAAAATTAGAAATGAAAAAAGAGTGTCCAATATTTATTAACCAAACACACATTATAGATTACACTCAGCATATCCCAATTTTAATTCAATAAAACGCAGCTACTACTAAATAATTCAGCAATTACTAATTTCAATAGTAGTATAATCCTAGCTATATCATTTCTTCAAAACGTTATCCTGAATCGAATCACCCTAATGAATAAAGAAGATAATCTTGAAATATATTTTTAGTACCCTTTACTCGTTTGTTTACAAAGTTTGAGATAATTTATTGAATAATTAATAATTAGTACATATAAGTTATCTCTATCCTGGATAAAATAATAATCTTGACGTAACTTATCTCGACATAAAATAATTAAATGACAAAAATACTCCTCAAACTTTTTTTACACATCACTTTTCATATTTTTTACACTTACAAAAGATATTTTTTTTTAAAGGGAAAAGAGTCAATAATATCCTTAAACTATATGAAATGAAAAAAATGCCCTCCGTTTATAGTTTGGCTCAAAAATGCCCTTATCCTCAATATTTTCGTTCAAAAATGCCCATGCAGTCAATTATTTAGTCCAGAAATGCACCTATAGTTACTAAACAGGTCAAAAAAGCCCTTTTCTGAATAAATATATTATTATTTTTCTTTTTAAATACATCTTCTTCCTAATTAAAATATTAGTAAAGAACCTTATTCTTGTTTTCTTTCTTTTAAAATTACTTTAACAAATAAAAATGTACGACATAAATTTTTTCTTCTTAATCTCATTTTATCAATTAACATAGAATTATTTCATGTACCCTTTCGAGGGATAATATATGTCATATATATAAGATCATAGTATATCCATTATTAATTTTTATTTATAAACGATAAAAAAAATTATAATAAAATAAGAATTTTTTTCATTTTTAATTTTTTTCTGAATTCACTACAAAAAAATGCTTGAATGAAACTTTTGTCGTATTACAAATTTATTTTGAATATGATTTTATACATTTTTAGTACATTTATAAGACAATGTGTCATCATTAACAGGGAGGATTTGAGATCAAGTGTGAGTTTTGTTATGAATTCTTTGATTGCGTGTTCTCTATTATATTAATTTTTATTCTCATCAAGTGATGCTAATGGACACTCATTTTCTTTCTCATGAAATCTTATAGGTGATATTCTTGCACGTTAATCTAATTTTTCAATGGATAAATCTTGGATTGGAATGCCAAGAAACACATCGGAGTATTTGCTTGTTTTGAATTAATTTTTAGATTTTGCATTTAACAATGGAGTTGTAGGAGATAAAATTAAATGCCCATGTTGATGATGAGACTGATAAAGAATGGAGTGTCGCTATACATCTAAAGCCAAGAGATTTGTTTGAAATGGGAGAGATTGATGAAGAGGATCTGTATGACCAGAGGCGTATCCAGAATTTCGGTAAGATGGGTGCACGATTACGAAAAAATGGTTTTAAATATAAATTTGATCAGTTTGACTTTTAGGTTCTTAGTATGAATCATTAAATTTTACAAATTATAGGTCCAAAATATATCATAATACTAGTTTTAAAATTTTAATATACACATTTGATTTAATTATATTTAAAAAATTATAGTGCTAATTTTTTTAGGAATTTTCAACGTAACACACTTGAAAATTTTGAAAGATTTAACGAAAAAACAAAAGAAAAATTAGTTGAAACGCTAAAAGTGTAACTGATAAACACCTGAAGAGGTGTTACTCAAAAATAAAAGATAGATATAAGATTTTTAAATTTATCCTCACTTAGAGAGGTGCACCCAATCATCACCATCATATTATTATATGATACTTTGAACGTGGGTTCACACGTCTATATTTCAATATTTTTAAAAATATAACACTACTATATATAATTTAGAGAGGGGAGCATGGGTTCACGTGAACCCACAACAGCCCCTCTGGATACGCCCATGTGTATGAGAATGAGCCATACCAACAACAAAAATTTGGACAATTTTTTGATGATGACTACGAGAATATCCAAATTGCAATAGAGGAGAATATGAATGAATAAAATAGCAAAGATTTGGATAATATTTTGCATATTAAGCTGCAGTTTTAGAAGTTTTTAGTTGTTGGCTCTTCTCTTTTTAGTTTCTTGTATTATGTGTTTGACGCTGCAATTTCTGCAATTTTTTAGTAGCTGTTTTTTTCTACTTTTAGCTGCTGTTATTTTGTGTTTAAAGCTGTTGTTTTTGCAGTTTTTGGCTACTATTTTGTTGCTTTTAGGTGCTGAATTTTTGTGTTTAAAGTTGTTGTTTCTATAGTGTTTTATCTACTGTTTTTCCAATTTTTAGTTGCTGATTTTGTACGTTTTAAGCTGCTATTTCTGCAGATTTTTGGTTGTTGTTCTTTTAGTTTCGGGTGCTTATTTTTTATTGTTAAGATGTAGTATTTGCATTATTAGATGCTGTTTTTTGGCGTTTAAAGCTGTTGTTTTTGCAGTTTTTGGCTACTATTTTGTTGCTTTTAGGTGCTGAATTTTTGTGTTTTAAGTTGTTGTTTATACTGTGTTTTATCTACTGTTTTTTTAATCTTTAGTTGCTGATTTTGTGCGTTTTAAGCTGCTGTTTCTGCAGATTTTTAGTTGTTGTTTTTTTAGTTTCAGGTGCTTATTTTTATGGTTTAGATATTGTATTTGCAGGTTATTAGTTGCTGTTTTTTGGCTGAATCTTTTTTAACTTATGAAATTAATTGATTCATCCTACAGGATTTGAAATATTGAATTGCCAGCATGCCAAAGTTCAACCATTTACAGAAAAAACAAAACTCCGGTCTATTAGTGTCTGATTCTCAAGGTGCGGAATCAACACCTTCATTTCTCCAATCAACATCACGCCTGCCCACATCTGACCACGTCATTTCCGGCCACAACACATTCAGTCCCACTATTTCAGTCGACATTGCAGGCGCCTTCAAATATTTCAGCCTGTATCACAGTCATCTCAATCAGTTGACTCGGCATCACATTCAGTTACAATGGATCAAGTTGTGTCACAGATGGCTCCGACAGCTTATCCAACATCACAACCATCTCATTTAGTTCACTCGACATCACATCCCTCTTCAACTGAACAAGACTCATTACAACAAGCTCCAACAGTTCAAGCTCCATTCAAAAAGCGTATAGGGCGTGAATCACAGTCATATTGGACTGTAGAAGCAATAGATAAATAATTTTTTGTATCAGTACATAATCAATAACCATTATTTGTTTCTCTCATAGCTTCAATTATCTTTATTTTTATTACAGCTTCAGAAAACAATGTTAAAAAGCTCAAAGTAAAAAAAAAATGTGCTTAATTTATCAGGTGATGAACTTATTGTGGTTAATTTTGATTACCTGAATAAATCATTTGGAGAGGCTCGCAGCCTTCTTTGAGGATTTTGTGGAATTTTAGCATGTGATAGCTCTTTATTTTCAATCAACTTTGAGAAATGATCGAGTGTGCCTATGTCATACTTAAATCGCGTCTTCGATCAAATTATAAAAGTATAAGCTTACAACTAGACTCTTATTCTATTTTACTTTTTGGTGAGAAAGATAATTGGTAATTTGAATATTATATTTGCAAGCAAGATAAGCTAACTAATATTTTCTTTCTTGAAGCCCAAGTTCTCCTTTAAGAAAACAGAGTCAAATGCGCGGCAACATATTTATAAATCTATTGGAAAGAAGTGGGCTGCAAATAAGAACAACTTGTGGAAGTTAGTCGAAGACCCACTTAAAAGTAAAGTTGAGATTATTGATAATGTGCCAGATGGAATTCCACGAGATCAATGAATTTCTTTTGTTGATTACCAATATAAAAATTCAACAAAGGTATTTATGTTACTGTTTTTACTAGTTTTTATTAACATGTAACTATTTGATTTTTTAATCAAGTTTCGCATATTTTTTATAAGAAAATGCGTAGAAGAAATACTGAAAATAAAAAAAAATAGTCAATTTCACAAACAGGTGGTTCCAAAAGCGAATGCTACGAGAAGGGCTGAAATGATGATTAGTAAATTAACTTATTATGTATTTATTTTTTAGTAGTAAATTATTTTGATTTCGATTTTTTATTTGTAGATGGCTGAAACTGGACAAAGGCATGGACGAGCACAAATATATATTGCTACTCATAAAAATAAAGATGGAGTATATGTTAATGAAGCTGTAAAAGAAATATGCGTAAGTTTCTTCATGAATTCTAATTGTATTTCAACAAGATAAAAAAAAGATAGGACAATAGTTATGAACTAGTTGATTAATTGATGGAGGTTATACATACTCAATTATTTGCTATTTAATTGTATTATGATGGCATGAAAAACTTCTTATGTTTTTTTCTATCCATAAGTGTGAATCTATTGTTACTACAAGAGTAGATGTATGAATCTATTGTTACTGCAAGAGTAGATGCCTTCCTTATTCAAAAAATAAAGAAAGTAAAAGAGGCAATAGATGATATCTGAAAGAAAAGGAATATCTTGGCTAGCTTGTCTTTTGTTATCACCTAATATTTGTTATCCAGAAAGCTTGTGCTTCTTTTGTTATCTAGAAAGCTTGTGGTCCCGTTCCTCTAACTACTCTTGTTCTTACGTGTACATGGAATGTATAGACATATAAATATAAGTAGTTTTTATCTTTCTGTCTTTACTAAGGTGATTTCAATATTACTGTTTCTTTATTTGGGGTATTGATTTTGCATGTATAGAAAAAAATTGAGCTAATTTTGAGCCAAAGTACCATGGATGAGTCTCAAATTTTGCCAAATGATGTTGTTGGTAAGGTTTTAGGAAAAGAGCACTCTGGAAGGGTTATATATTTGGGTTTAGGAGTCGTTCCCAGTAAAAATATTAAACAAGTAAGACCGCGCTTTGGTGGTGCAAGTGCTTCAAGTAGTGAAGGCTCATGTTCGTCTCAATGCCAAGAGAACCACAATCAAATGATGAATGCTTTTAAGGCGTATATGATAATGAAAGAAGGTATGATACCAGAATAATTTGCGGGGTTCTTTGCTTCTCCTTCGACAAATTCTCCTACAACAACTGTAAGTAAAGTTCTTACATTTCTATTTTCATTTGATTTGTATATTGCTTCTCCTTTCTTTAATACATTTTTGGTTGACATATATTAACTGATGACAAGTATAGTTTGAAACATAATATTTGCCAAGGATTTCACATTTTCTAATATCACTTAATTAATTTTATACTTTATTTTTTTATGCTGCCAAGTGATGCTGCTAGTGAACCAATTCTGCCTATGAACGCAACAAGATCATGCAGTGGTGATAGTAATCCTTGCCATGACAACCGTTGATTACATTGTAGTTGCCTTAGCTAATTAATTTGATGACAAGATTGTGTGATTGGAGGGGATGTTAAAATGTTGGATTGGATATTTTGTGTTTAGATTTAGTGTTTGATTCTGATGAAGATATTTGATGTTGACAATATAATTTTAACGACTAATGATAATGCAATATTTTTGTGACTTTATGATATGTCGTTAAAGAATATATATAATTTCTTGACCTTGAGATATTTTTTTGGATTTGATTATGATTTATAGCTTAATTAGTGTGTAAATAATATATGAATAAAAAAATATTAAATGAATTGTAGAACTTATGATTGCCCAGATCTTTCAATATAAGCAATTTACAAAAAAATTGGAGGTTTTAAACCCCCGCAATTTGAATATGAAAAAAATATATTAAAAGATTTAATTTTAAATTAGCGTGGGTCGACCTCCGCAAAGTAACCCCCGCTAATTGATTGTGGGGGTAAAAAAAAAAACTGCCGCAAATTGCTTGCGACAACTCTTATTGTGGGAGTTTTGACAACTGCCGCAACACTAGATTGCGGGGGTTTTAAACCCCCACAAACCTTTAAATTAAGGGAAAATTATATATAATAGCAAACTATTAATTCAAATTAAATGCTATAAATATACTTTGATTTAATTGTACCCTATAACAAACTATTGTTATTTTCGCCACTCTCCCTGGTGGAATCTCGCTCACCACTCTCGTTTGGTGGCAGCCTCGCTCGCCTCTCTCGCTTTTATACAAACACAAATGTATAAAATGCGTTTTGTGTTTGTATAAAGCGAGAGGAAATTGTATATATACATATATTTTCGTTCCCCTCTCTCCCCTCTCCCAAATCTCGCTCGCCACTCTCCCAAATCTCTCTCGCCACCCTCGCCTCTCTCGCTTATACAAACAAAAACAAAATATATAAATTGTGCTTCTGTTTGTATAAAGCGAGAGAAAATTGTATATACACATGCAAATGCATATATCTTCGTCCTATACACTTATAATTATACAATACAAATATTTTCCTGCCCAGTTTTCTTTTGCCTTTCTCTCTTTCTCGTGTTATAAATACACAGATTATACAATTGATCTTTTGTATACAACTGCTTTCTTTTGTATATGTATAGTGAATTATACAACTGCTTTCTTTGTATATGTATAGCGAATTATACAACTGCTTTCTTTGTATATGTATAGCGAATTATACAACTGTTTTTTTGTATATGTATAGCGAATTATACATATATATGTTTGTTATGGAGCGCAATTATGCAAACTTTGCTATAACATACAAATATGAATTTTGTGTTTGCTATATGTGAAAGTTGCTCTTAAATTAACCTCCGCTATTTAAGCATTTTTTTGTAGTGATTGAAGTAGGCTAAACATTTGTTAATTTTTTAAAGGGGTATTTTTGACGCATTAAATAATAATAAGGGAATTTTTAGAGTAAATTATTGACGGCAAGGTCATTTTTTATCAAAGAATAAATAGATGACATTTTTGTTCATTTCACATAGTTTAAGATAGGGGTGTGTATCGGTCGGTTCGATTCGATTTTACGTATTATCAGTTTTTCAATTTTTAAATATGCTAAATCGATAACCAAATCGATAAGATATTTGTTATCGGTTTTTGATCTTTAACGGTTCAGTTTTCAGTTTAACCAATAAGAAAATGCTTTCAAAACAAATATATGACTTTTTTAAAAAAAAAGTATATGACTTGTCCAACATACAAAAAATAAAATAAAAATAGAAATCAAATTACTCATTGAGTGCAAAAAATTTGCTTATAGTTTAGTTAAAGTATAGCAAATACTCACAATTCACAACCCTAGCCGTTGCCTAACCACTGTCGTTGTCGTTGCAAACCCTAGCCGTCGCCATTCTTAATTCTTTGGGTTTTGACGTTGTGAACCTAAAGACTAAAGTAATACTAAAAAGTAAAACCTAAAAGGTAAATGGAGAGAGCAGAGTTAAGTAGTTTTAATTGTCTAGAGTCCTTATAGTTATAGTCTAATATAATGATTATATTAATAATATTTTTTGTTTGATATTTATATATAACTAAAAATTAAAATAGTAATTTTTATTTTTTAATGGATTATCGGTTAACTCAATAATCCAATATTAAAAAATTAATATCGAACCAATAACCCGATAATTTTTTTAATAAAATTATTAAATAATCGTTAATCCAATCTTTTTCTAATTCAATTTATCGATCGGTTCGATTTTTGACCGTTTTCCCTTTTATAAATAAACAACTTATTCTTAGAAAGTAAAGCAAAACATATTAATACTTTACTACAACAAACCAATCATTTATTAGAAAATAAAAATAACACAATTAATCCCAACATACCTAATTTTGCGGTAACGTATTTTCCAGCAGAAAAAATTCACCAAATTATGAGAACTTTTCCAAGGTCGTTGAAAAGTAAGAAAACAAGTAGTGGGCAAAGGGCCGCAATTTAGTCAAAAAAAATATTTGCCAACTCATTTCTTGAAACGCGTGAGCTAGCTAGCTTCTTCATCTGGATCGGTTTTGGTTGAACATTTATTTATATACTACAAACTTCAAACCCCAATTCATGTTGCCGCCTTCTTTTCCACTATAACAACTTTGGGGTTGTTTACATAAAGTTGTCTAAAGTGTGACGGAGGTTTCAAAGTTTTTTTTACTCTGATATCCATCTAGCTGTAATTATCTATGTTTTCAGATGAAACCCAAGTGAAAAAAATCGTCCATTTATTAGTTTTGTTGTAGTTCTTGAATGCTTCAGTAACACACAATTGTGGTCATAAGTGCCAAAGATTTGATTTTGATAAGGTTGTCTCCATTTTCTTGAAAACCCAGGTAGAAAACTGTATGCTTTTCTTCATTTTGGCTATTTTGATATTATTACGAAATTAGGGGTTGATCCAATTTCAGGAGAGTGCTAGATCTTGTATGTGATATCTCATATTGGCGAAATTGGTGGAACATTACAGCTTCTTGTTTATGCATTTTGCTTTTAAAGATTGAGAAGAGTTTAAGTTTGTGTATTTGCAATTGATTGATAGATTGAGTTGTTGGTGTATTGGGAATAGTTTGAAATTTGATAGAAAATAAGATGGTTGGATCTGAGGAAGTAGTAACGAGTCATGCTTACCCGAATGGGTTGATTCAAAGTACTAATGGTTCTTCTGTGGAGGAGAAGGTTGATGAGCTGCGTCGAATTTTTGGTAAAGCAGATGGTGATCCATTGAGAATTGTGGGTGTTGGAGCAGGAGCATGGGGTAGTGTTTTTGTTGCAATGTTGCAGGATGCATATGGTAATCTTCGAGAGAAGGTGCAGATTAGAATATGGAGGAGAGCTGGAAGAGATGTTGATAAAGCTACTGCAGAGCATTTATTTGAGGTGATCAATTCAAGGGAGGATGTGTTGAGGAGGTTGATAAGACGGTGTGCATACTTGAAGTATGTTGAGGCAAGATTAGGTGATAGGACACTACATGCTGATGAGATTTTGAAAGATGGCTTTTGTTCGAATATGATTGATACGCCACTTTGCCCTTTAAAGGTAGTCACTAATTTGCAGGAGGCTGTGTGGGATGCTGATATTGTTATCAATGGTTTGCCATCAACAGAAACCAGGGATGTATTTCAGGAAATTAGTCGGTATTGGAAGGAACGAATTACTGTTCCAGTCATTATATCTTTGGCTAAGGGCATAGAGGCTGAACTAGGGCCTGAACCCCGCATTGTTACCCCAACACAAATGATTAACAAAGCAAGTAAGAGACTTTTTTCCATACTGTTGAGTTATTCTTCCAGACTTGTACTTTACATTTCCATTGCGTTATTTATTCAGTAAATAACTTTGTTGGTGTGAAATTTACTGCAGCTGACTCAATTTCTATTATGGTTTTTAAGTTTAATACTTGGGAGTTGACATGGTTAAAATGACAGAATGATTTTCTATTTCCTGTTTGCAACGTGGGAAATCTTGCCTCTTCTACTTCGTAGATCATATTGTAATTGGAGTTAGTGAAATATATGACTGTTCCTAGGAGCATTTGATAAATGAATCTTTAGAGATTTGAAAAGGTTCTGATGATATCTTGAACTAATAACTTCCAACAAATTTAGTTTGAAAACATTTCTCAGTTAATTTGCTTCCACGACACAGCCAGTATAAAGGGGACTACAGGGATCATCAGATTTCAGGTTTGACGAGTCAATATAGTTGTCATGGTCATAATTATAAATAGTCAAAGAAAAACTGTTCATCCTCAAACATTATCTTTCTCAAAAAAAAATAAAAAATGTTCATCCTTATGTGGCAGCAGAATGAGTAATATGGGATGTCTGTTATGTACTTCTGTTTTTTATTTTTGGGATAAAAAGATTCTTTTAAGTGACTTTGCTAAGTATTGCAAGCATTATGAGCAGTTCGCCTTTCAGCAACACCTTTTTGGGAAAAAAGAATAAATGCTTAATAATAGTTGCTTAGTATAACCTTTTGTTAAGATTCTTGACTTTTATGCCTCCAGAGCTTTAGTCTAGTGATAAGAGTGCAGCTAGTGATGTATGGGTCAGGCACATGGCACGAGTTCAGACTTTGTCACAGACAAAAGTCGATAGTTAAGTGGAGAAGGGTAGAGGGGCAGGTCCATTATTACCGAGTTTTGAACTGTATGCCACTGGCCCACAAAGATGTCTCAGTATGGAAAATAAAATAAAAAAGAGTTCTTGACCTTTATTATTCTCATTACACTTAAACTCTTCTTAGCTGATTGATTGAGATGTCACTATAGAAAGATTTAGGAAAATATGGATTGTTCATGCCTTTAGTTCATCCTAAAGAGCAGATATATTTGTTTCTGAGTCAAAATATGTATGGGGTATATATATGATCCTAATGGAAGAGTTTCAAAGGTCTAGATTCTGCTCTAACTGCTTTTTAGATCACATGTACGTACTTGTATGCACATTTTCCCATTTTCGCAATGATTGTGTTGTCTGCTCCCCCAGACCCAATTGTGGGATTTGTTTGATTGTGTTATTTTCTCTTGTTACTATCCAATTAGATTAAATGTTGAAGTATATTAATTTCTCTTTACTTCCTGACTCCTGTGTGTAAATAATTATATTTTGAAGTCTTCGGATATGCAAATATTATTATTTGCAACCTGATCAAGTCACGTTGGTTCTTCAACCATTCTGTACTGTTGATAGCTTAAGCGACAAGGCTATGACGTATATGGTCGAATTTGAACTTCACAAATATGTGATCATTCAATTCTTTATTAGCGTTACTTATTGCTCACGTGACACCTATTATTTGCAGCTGGAGTTCCAATAGAAAATATCTTGTATCTTGGTGGACCTAATATTGCATCAGAGATTTACAACAGAGAATATGCCAATGCCCGGATATGTGGAGCTGAGAAATGGCGGAAAGCACTAGCGAGATTTTTGAGGCAGCCACATTTTATTGTATGGGATAATGGTGACCTGGTAACTCATGAGGTCATGGGTGGTCTAAAGAATGTATACGCCATTGGAGCTGGTACAATCTTTTCTCTTTCTGGTGCAATGTTTTACTTTGCTTATTATCTGTTAAAAAATTTATCGTGCATAGGTTTCTTAGAATTGGCTTATCGAGTTGTCTCCAGCCTTGACTGAGTGCGTACTAAGATCATCTCCTTATTTCCACTATCGCTGTTTGTGTACTTCCTTTTTTTTTTTGGAGATTGGGAGCTTTCAGCATTGTGGTGGTGATAAATTGCAACTTCCCACAGTTTAAGCATTGTGACATCTTTAGTCAAATTCTAACTCACATGAACATTTCAGAGTCTCGGGGAAGTTAAGAACCAGATCTGAAATCAGAGTAATTCCCAGAGAATTCTCATTAGTAAATATATTAAGGATGTCAGGGCATCCACAATGTGGCTGAGACTTTTTCTATACAGCAATATCCTGCATGAAATCATGAATATCATTATAAATGCTCTATGTCCCTGGTTATGGCAGTATGATGTAATAATTTGATCTTTATTGAAACACCATAATTGAGAGATTTACATTAGGTGTTAGACTCTGTTGCTTAGGTACATTTTGAAACCACACATTGACACTATTTCCTACTCGGTAGGTATGGTAGCAGCTCTTACTAATGAAAGTGCCACAAGCAAGTCAGTATACTTTGCACATTGTACATCTGAGATGATCTTCATTACACATCTCCTGGCTGAAGGACCCGAGAAGCTTGCAGGTCCACTCCTGGCTGATACATATGTGACCCTGTTGAAAGGTCGTAATGCGTGGTATGGCCAAAAGTTGGCCAAAGGGGAAATAAACCTTGAAATGGGTGACAGCATCAAGGGAAAGGGGATGATACAGGTACATTCTAGAATACTTGGCACACATTGACAAGCTATGAGCATGTGGCTGTAAATAGATTTCTAATGATAATTTACTCTTCTTAACTTCTGTTGCATATTAAGAGGAGTTGATGTGTAAATTATTAGGGGAGTGTTTGGACATTGATTTTAAATTAGTGATTTGAAATCATGCTGATAGGTTTTTGAGGATCCGACATGCACCTTGAAATTGCTCTCTCTATAACATAACAAAACTTGTGAATATATCGTTTCTGGTTTAGTTCACGGAGGATATTGTTCTGAACTAGAACTGCAAGAGAGTTTATGAGTATGTGGAATCATGTGTGAATGCTAACACCTGTATGAATTTGTGCAGGGAGTTTCAGCAGTAAAAGCCTTCTATGAGCTACTTAGTCAGTCCAGTTTAAATGTTTTTCATCCTGATGAAAACAAACATGTAGCTCCTGTTGAACTTTGTCCTTTATTGAAGACATTGTACAAAATACTAATAATGAGGTACATGATATTCTTGCCCTGCTTTCCCCCCACCCTTATGTTTGCAGTTCTTTTATAAGTAATCCGAGTGTTGTTGCATTGAAACTACAGGGAGGTTTCATCAGAGGCGATTCTTCAGGCCTTGAGAGATGAAACTATGAATGATCCACGTGATCGTATTGAGATTGCACAAAGTCATGCCATCTATAGACCTTCATTACTTGGGCAGTAGCTTTGATGAAGGAACCTCTTAGCACACCAGCATCACGTACTATTCGACCATTCAAGTTGTTGCTTTGGCAGTGAAGTTGTTTCTGAAATTAGGTGTTGTATGTTCAGTCAATTTTGTAATATGGTCTTAGAACCTGCTATCTTTGTAGCATGAGAATTGATGTTGTATCATGTTCTTCCATTTATTCAATCGTTCACTTTATTTATTGCTTTAAAACACTTCCTTTTTTGCTTTTTTTCAAGCTCTTCAAGGGACATTTTCCAGCTACTTCCAACAATCAATATGTCAAAGAATTAGTTCTTGGTCATTCCAAAATTGGATCAATTTCTCTTCAACTCAAAAATTGAAATCCTGTTTAAAACATTTTTAACTGTATAATGTTTACTTTCTACATTATAAAAATAGAAACTGAACTTACAGGTTAATTGCATAGATGATTAGCGAACATATAATCAAAGTGTAGATAGTTATCGAGTCAATTCTGTATAATAAAATAAATCACCTAACTTTCACTATCCTCTTAACAATATCAAGAATTACTCTTTAAAGTGCCCATAAATTTTCTTGTTTTTTTTTTGTTGGTAGAAACAAGAAGAATTCTCAAATGAAATTTAACCAAGAATATATATATATATATATATATATATATATATATATATTATATATATATCACTATAAGTGGGAAGCTCCAAAGTAAAAAGTTGAATTACCATTTTGCCTCTTTACTAAATTAAAATTTGATTAATTATTTAATTAAATACAAATATTTTAATCACATAATGGTAGAATTTGAAGTTCATAAGCCCTTTAATAATTAAATTGTTATTTTCTTGATAAACGAGTACATTGATATTGCTTTTAATCATAATCATAAATCTCATAACAGGAGAATTTGAAAAGTTATGATTGATAAAACAATGTAATCGAAATTTTTCCTTCTAAATAGACTTTGCTATTTAATATTGAAGTAAAGAATTTGAAGAGGTGTCATCATATATCATATATCATTATATCATCATATCATATCATCATCATATATATTACGAAAAGTGGGAAGCTCCAACCTTTAAAGTTGGATTACCATTTTGCCCCTTCATTATATTAAAATGTTATAAATTATATAATTAATTAAATGGTAAAAATAAAATTATAATTCACCCAAGGCTTAATTACATGTTTCAGGTTCAAAAATAAAATTCTGCGTGTTTAGATAAACAAAACGTCAAAACATTTCTAATTCTTGGCTACGTTAATTTAGAAACAGTTAATATTTAAAGGAGGCTACTTTTTTAAATGTTGGCATACTAAATGTTAATAATAGCTAAAATAATGATAAGAAATAATAATTTCTCATTTTACAAGCTTTCCAAAATTAGTTTTTACATTTCCAGAATGATTATAAATAATTAAAAATAAATAATAGGTATATAATTTAATAAAATAATTACTATAAAAACTTGCAGTAGCGTATGACTTTATATGATTTTCTATAACACTAATATTATAAGTTCAAAAATACTTTAAAGAGATAAAAATAATTTTAGAAAGAGTCTTTCACTACCCCATTAACTACACATACATACAATGTATGTTATTTATTTATGTCATTTATTAAATTAATAAATTTATATTATCTTGAGCTCATAGTTATAATTTTTTTTGCAGAAATCGAAGAGTTGTCTTTTCATTATTTAATATAAATTATTATATTAGTCAATTTCCTCCATATATCAACTCACACTTTTGCATTACTCCTCTTTTACTCAACATATAAGAACTTTCTTATTCATGGTTAGGTAAATATATTCTACTATTTTTTCTTCTCTTCCTCTTATTAAAATTTTACATTTTTCATCCAATTTATTGATACTATTTTTCCTAATTTTGTCTTTCCTTTTTTAAATAGAAGTTGTTGTGTGCAATCCATATTATAATGCAAAAAGAAAAATTGACTTTATAGTGTTTTCAAAAATATAGATCTAATTGTTGTTATGCATTTCAAGTGTTCTTTATATATACACGGTTGAATGTTGATGTATGAATTGCAAGAATTATTGCGAGGTATAATTGATTAAACTCATTAGAAATACATATTCTTATTATGCTTATACTTTAAAATTTGAGGATATCTATTTTGATTTCTTATCTTATACATGTTTTCCAATTTATATTTACAATCAATTTTTTTTTTTTATACATAAATTTATAACTATACATATATTATACAATCATATAATACGGGATATACGTGCAACACACGTGTCCAGGACTAGTACGGTATGAAAAACAATTGATCAAATTATAAATACTTTTATCATATTCATAATAAATGATAATTAGTTAAAATAGTTATTGGGAAGAAATTAAAATAAGAAATAAAGTATTAAATCAAATCTTAGGGGAGTGTTTATCCTTAACTACAGTATTCTATAGAGTCTTTTTGCCAACAAATATGTTTAGTTGTAATAATATATCATTCCACGTTTAGAATCTTATAATTTTTGTCCCCAATCGCCAGTCGGAAGAGAAGGAGAAGAGTTTGCACAAGAAATAAAGAAGATGTCTTTGGTAGATTATGCATCCTCTGACGAAGAAGAAGAGCTTCACGAACAACCCCAAGAAAATAAACAACTTAGCAAAGCGGAAGAGCCCACCCCTCGACCCCCTTTGGATCCATTACCAACCAGAAACGACAATCGCCATCTTCCTCAGCCTCAAAACCAGTAACTTACTTTTCTTTATGAAATTAGTATCCTTTGCAGCCAGTTAAGTTTTCTATTTGGGTATCCACTAGGGTTTTATCCTCCATTAAAACATCCCTATTTGAGGGAGAATTTGTGGGTTTTTGTTGTTTTGTCTAATGGGAGGGACATGCTTTATTTTTCCTAGTGTTCTAGAACTTGGGTTTCGAGAGAATTTGTGGGTTTTTGTTGTTTTGCCTAATGGGTCGAGATTAATTATTTTTTGTAGTATTCTAGGGCTTGGATTGTGGTTTGATGATAAAGGGGTGGAAATTGTAGACCCCCCAAAAAAAGTGAACTTTTTTATCCGTGATGAGCTATGAAAAATAATACTACTATTGTAAACTTATGGAACAAGTGTTACATTAAAGATTTTTGGTAAATTGAAGCAGCAAGTGATTGCCATTGGTTGGAATAAGAAAGTGTTCTTGCTCAATCTTATAGTAATTGTGCTTGTGAATTTATGTTTTCTAATGCCTACTGAGCTACCATAAAAGAAAATTTGTTAAGATAATGAAGCATTTCTTAATTGAATGATTAATAAGGAGAGGGACTGCCAATTTGCCAGGCCAAAGCGGATGAGGACGGGCAGGGAAAAGTAGAAGGAAGGACACAGAAAAGAAAATGATTCTGGCCCTTTATTTTATATAAGGCACATTTCTGGGGTTACCATACTTTATCCCCTGCCTGATAAAACAATCCCATACATCTGCATTTTCTGGAATCAAGCTAATCCGAGTATTGCCCCACATGCTGCATAGCTCCCATAGGAGGTGGAGAGAGTATGATACGGGGTTTGATAAAATAATAAACTTGCTGCAATTTGTCTGAAATTGTGTTTTTACATTTCTGTGTAAAATTTACTTAGGGCAACTGATAGAGCCATGTTTTTGTTTCTTTTATTGATAAGTTAGTTAGCATGGGATGTGTTAGTTTAATAAATTTTGAAGTTTAAACACCTAAAAGCACTTCGAAGGTTATAGTGAAGTGCAGAGTACTGCGTTAAAAAGAATGGCTTCTGTTGGCTGAGAATATCCCATGTGAAAACTGGAGACTGATCAGTCCAGTAGTGTGCTATAAAACTTTTGACTTCTATAGTTCTATGTGGTTGGATTATGCAATCATTAATAAATTTGCTTAGTTTTAATGGGGAAAATAATCTGAAGATCTGACTCATGCAGCTCAATTATAAATATAAGTATGCTACTGTTGATGATAAGTCGAAACATATGATCTTATTTCTTCACCCTTTATGATCTATTGAAAAGTGAAAACTATGGATGATATGCATTTAGAGGAGGAACTTTTAGTCATAGAATGATGAATTGCAAATTTATACTATGGCAATGCTTCAACTTGCAAATTTATACTATGGCAATGCTTCAACTTGCAAATTTATCCTATGCCAATGCTTCAATTATATTGAATTTGCATATGCAGGAGGACTAGTTCGTCTTTAAATAAAGAAGCATTACACTCGTCAAGTTTATCGGAGTCCTCTGAACTGAAACTCCCTGATGCATCTCTTCTATTAAATTCACCTACAATGCCAGGCCATCTTGGACACAATACTGACCATTCTTCCCTAGTTGCAGCAGCCATGGCTGAAAATGCAACACGGAAACGGGATATAAAGGTATCAGCATCCACTTATCCACGCAGTAAGATTCCTAAAGGAACTTTGCCACACATGAAGAATGTCCCTGAAACAGGAGGTGGTCTTCTGCTCCCACCTCAACTTACCGGAAGGTTCGTTGTATACTGAAATTTTGAGTCTCATTGCATGCTCTGTATTAAGTTCGTCTATTTATGCAAATCGTATCATGTATCATTATTTGTTCTGTTTATTGTTTGTTCTTATTATGTTTTGCCAAATCCTCCTGAAGGATAATGTCCAATTCTCTAAAGGGTCGTTTGGTAGAGTGTATTAGCAAAAATAATGCATGCATTAACTCTTTGTATTAGTTATACCTTGTTTGTTACACTTTTTCATGCTACGTATAACTAATGCAAACATTAGTTATACACTTTATGGTGTATTAAGGTGTGTATTACTAATACCATGAATTTCTAGGTATTAGTAATGCAAGGGTTTTAATGCATGGATTAGCATGATTAAAGACCCCAATACCCCTCAAAATCATTTTTACATCTTTTCCACCATAATTGTGAAGGGTATCTTTGTAAATAATTATTTTTATGCAATGCATGCTATTTTTAATACACCAAACCAAACAATGCATAAAAGTAGTCTATATATATTAATGCAAGTATTACTAATACAAGCATTACTAATACACTCCATTATACCCTAGTTCCCTCTGGCATAACTAGAGTAGAGTAACGAAACAGAAGCAGAGCTGAGCATATCCGCAGGGAAATTGAAATGAAAAAAATCTGGATCCTATGGTAGGAAAACGTAGCACAGAATAGCAAATGAGAGAAATGCAAGCAGAAGGCGACAGATGTAATTATGGCAGAGGACCCATTAAATTACTGCTCCTACATGGTTATAGATTAGTAAGTTACCCTTATCTCAAAAAAAAAAAATGGTTATAGATTAGTGAGAAGGAGAAGGATGAATTTCTGGTAGATGGCCCTTAAATTACTCTCCTGTGTGGACCCATAGATTCAACATTATTGTCTCCCACTTAATCCCAGAACCTACGAAAGTCAGTTGTTTCCATGGTCAAAGTAGCACAGACTGGGGGCCAATTAGACATAGGAATTGGTGAATTATTGGGAGCTTATGGTAGGCAATGCTTTACAAAATGTTTGAGCATGAAAAGAGCATAGAAAGATGAAAAACAAGGGTCAAACAGCAAGGGAATTACTAAAAAAGAATGGTATAGAGAAATGAAAATTTTAGGAATTACATGACATCGTAAGTTTCCTTTGGCATCATGTCTTAAGTTGGATTTGCATCACACCATCTAAAGAGAGCTGAGTTCTCAGAAATTATCGTATAGCTGTGGTAATACGTGAGTCGTGACCAATAGTCTTTCTAATGCTAAAAGTGGATAAAGCACTTGTGGATTATATGACGTAATCATCCTTTAATAGACGATCCTAATACCACCTAGGGAGCCATATTTTTTATTTTCTGCAAGTAACAGATGTTTTAATTACGATGGCTAATAGATGCTTTAATTAACTTGTGCAGGAGCAATATTGTTACAGAAGACATCAGCAAGCTATTTCGGAAGAAGACCTCGTCTTAGTTGCACACACAGTGACAGAGGTCTCTGTTGACCTAACTGTAGTTTAAATGGATTCTGTATCAGATTCTAGTAGAAATTAACAGAAATGTTGTAAGATATTTGGTTATATTGATTCTGGGATGGCTCTCAGCAGTTCTGGTTGAGGTTGAAGTGATGGACTACTTTTTGTACAGAATTTCTGCAACCATACATTCTTATTAGTGTGTTGATTGGTTCTCAGAATGTGTAATTGCTAGGCATGCATCATCTGAGTGATTGAAGCATTATATTGAATTGAATAACCCTGCTTACAGCTGCATTCAGTCTTGTTTTTCATAGGATTTGTTTGATTATTGCACTCGTTAAGAAGCTGCCTGAAATTGTGTACAGGATCCAATCTTGCTATTTTTTTGTTCCACTTAGAACTCCTTCATAGCTATACTTGTGTTTTCAGTTTCGTTAGCTCTTTTTTTTTGGGGGGGGGGGGGGGGGGCC
>JAJOOO010008471.1:0-21761 GCA_029582685.1 Solanum piurae | reverse complement strand
TGAGATCCAAATGTACAAAATGCTTTTGGAGTGTTACAAATTTTCCTTATTTATATAAAGCCGATCGTGTTAGGTGGGAACGTGAGAAGCTTTTTGTCCCCGTTGGGTTCAATATTGATGACTATTTGATAAGGAACATTTGAGTCGAGAGGCTATCATAAAGATAGGGGTAAGATCTGCATCCCCGTTATGTTATGTTTTTGTACATGAAAAGCAAAAAATAGAGGGGAGAGGGATATGAAAATGTTTGGAATTTGAGATTCCAAGGTTTATGAAGAATTCTTTGGTGTGAATTGAGAATTTGAGATTTGTAGACTATATTATGGTCATTTGTAAAGTGTCATTAAAATGAAATGATATTCATTAACTCCTTTAAATATAGAAGCTTATCTTCAAGCTTATACATGTTCACGTTGTTAATTTGGTAACTAAATGTTTGTTATGTGTCAATTGTCTCTTATTGATAAGAAGAGAAATACTATTGAGTTTATGGGTTAAACTAGTCTTTTGAATGGGTCTCAATATCCCGTTTGGTCTATACTATTATCGATCAACACTTGAGACCGTGATTCACTGACTAAATCCATTCATAAATTTAGATCGCCAATAAACTTTGTAATCAAAGTGTCATGACAACATAATGACTCCGATCCCAAAGGGGTGCTAGCCGTGACCAACCATGATCAACAAGGTAGTTCAGTGTTAGTCCTCAAAATGTCACCCTGTAACGGCGTAAAGTTAGATTATTATTTTTTTAGGAAACTCATATATTATTATATTTTACATGGATATTGTAATCCATCAAACAAAAATATATTGGTATATTGATGGGTCGAGCAGAGGAAAAATCCAAGGCAATGCGTAATATTCGTTATTTCGTGAAGCATGACTTTTTTTATTATTATCATTTGCTATTTGGTGGTTCGATTAATTCAAATTCATATTTAAAAATTTTACTTTGAAAGATAAAAAACTTCCTATTAAAAACAACTTTGTATATATGGATCGACACCAATATCTTTGATGATCTTTGAAGCATGACCATAAACTGGAGTAAACTTATTAAAGCATCAGAAATAAGTTGGTGAAAATCAACTTCTCTTCCAATTTTATCTAAAAACTAGAACTTCTTCTCCCACACTTAGTAGATCTCTCTCAGTTTACATAGATATTTCATTTTAATATTTGTCCATTTGATAGGCTAGAACCTATTTTCAATTAAAAATATATTTTTCTACCAAAACATTAGAAAATATTCTAAAAAATATCCAGAACTTGCAAAATATTTAAAACACAGCCATTCACATGATTTGAATGGTCGAGTCCCGCTTTTTCTGAATTAAGGAAAATTATACCTCCATCAATAATTTTTAATTTAAATAATTATACGTACAACTATTTAATTTTATTATTCAAAATACTCTGTGTCATATCAGTTCAACCCTGTTTTTTCACTAATCATGATTTATAAAGGGATTAAAATGTGCTATATTTTGCGGAAAGTGTGGAAGGAAGGATTTTGGTCCAAGTTCTAATTTACATTTAGCAGACTGGATTAATAGTAGAAAATAAATATGCTCAAATTCTAACTTGATCTAATCTCTAATTATTTCCAAGCAAAGGTATATATGGATTCAACTCTTATTGAAATACTTTCTCAAATTAATGAAGTAATTCTAAATGTTGAAAATGCAAACTGCAAACGAGAACAAATTATGCCTGCCTTTTGGAACACGTATGCTGTTTTTTCAAGAGTTGGTAGAACATTACATTCAATAGCTCTTAAATCAAATTCAATTTTTGAAAGAAAAGGGATGACCCGTTTTTCGAGAATGGGAAGATATTATTGTCAAGATGAACTCCAAACATCCGCGTCGGAAACAACTAAGATGCTCGATTGACTCTTTGGAGTTTAAGAATATTTAAATAAGTGTTTGTGGACGCAAAGTAGTGTATTTTTTCTTTTTCTTTGTTTCGTGGAGATCTACTGCTTTGTTTTGTTATGTTTGCATGCATCACTATTACTCTTTCATGCTTCCGTTGTCCACGAGTAGGAGTGGCAAACGAGCTAGTCAACTTGAATATGAGTCGATCAAAAATGAGTTAAATAAAAATGTATAAAGTACTCGACTCGACTCACATTTTAAATGGGTAAAAACAAGTTACCCAATGGATAATATGGATACCCATATTTACCATATTATAATAGAAATCTTATTAAAAAAATTTAAAACAAAAAAAAATTAAAAATTATCACTTCACTCCACCCCTACCAGCCCCCTTACCCCCTATCCCAAAAACTGTAAAAAAAAATTAAAAAAAATAAATTTAAAGTTTTTTCATCACCCAACCTCCCTCCCCCCTACTAGCGCCCCCGCCCCTCCCCACCCCATCCCCCAAAAAAAAATTAACAAAATTTTAAATTTTTTTTACCACCCCACCCCCTACCAGCCCCCTCCCCCCCAACACCCCATATTCCAAAAAAAAATGTAAGAAAAAGTTTCATTTTTTAAGAAAAAAGAGACTTTTTTACTACCCACCCTTTATCACTTTTTTTTTTTTTTTTGTGTAAAAGAACATCTTTTATACATTTTATAACTATCCACTTTTAAATGGGTATTATTCGTTTTTATCCATTTTTAAATGAGTTGGATACCCAACCCATTTAAAATGAATAAATATGAGTGGATACTCGTATTAATTACCCATTCTGTCACCCTATCCACGAGCACGCCATTCTCTTTCATTTTCCTTCAAGTTTCTCTTTCATTTTCTTCAGGTTTCTCTTTTTATCACTCTCGATTTTCTTCTTTTTTGTATCATTTCTGTACCTTTTTCGTATATTCCTTTTAAGTTTTTTTTTTTTTGGTAACAACTGTAAAATATTACCATAACCACCAAAGAACAGATACAAATAAAAGAGCACATATTTCTGAAACAGAGAATAGGCCTCTAACAAAACAAAATAACTAGTTACATAACAATAAATGCTGAATAAAGTTTCTATATTTATTTGCTCTCTTAGAACTACCAAGTAAGTGTAATCTTTCACTGATTTCCTTCTTTATATGTGTTACTGCCTCTTCCGTATGTACACATATGTCTCTAAATCTCCACCAGTTCCTAGCACGCCAAGTGTGGTATATGATTGCTCCGCAGATAGCTGCCATGATCTCTTTTTTGAATTGCTTCCAACGATTCCCTTTTATGTTTTCAAGGACATGTACAATACCAATATTTTGCACTGGTACTTCTGTCCATTGGTGCATAGCTTGCCACACAGCTGATGTCCCTTTGCAATCTTCAAAGAGATGAACATTTGTCTCCATTACTTTTTCCTCACGTAAACAGCATGCAGTATCCTCCACCTGAATCTGCAGTCTCAACTTTCTTTCCTGTGTGAGTAATCTCCCTTGAACTGCTAACCATGTCAGGAATCTATGCGTTGGTATAGCCATTGACGTCCAGACTAGTTCAATAATATTCCATCTAGGCTTAGGACCCATGAGTGCTTGATAGCTCTTGGTAATAGAATACTTACCAGTTTGATTCAGCATATATCTTCTGTGATTGTACCAGCCTTGCATGTGATCTTTGAGTGCATTAATTTTCCTCCAACACCAGCTACAGTCAGTAGAAATTTTATGAGTCCATATTGAAGTGTCATTCTTCATATATATGCCGTGAACCCATTTAACCAATATTGACTCTTTGTTAACTATAATTTGTCATAATAATTGGTCCACAGATGCCTTGTTCCAATTGCTACAACCTTTAATATTCAAATCACCTTGTCTTTTTTGAAGACACGCTTTATCCCATGCAACCAAAGCTACATTCTTCTTATCAACACAGCTTCCTTTTAAGGTTATAGACCCATTTTTAGTGAATTTTGGATTGTATTGATGTTTTTGTGAAACTTAAAATTTGATTTTATGTTTGCTTATTATTGTTATAAATTTTACTAAATATTGGGTTATACCGGTGAATATTGAGTTATTAGTGGAAGTTCTATTGATCTAGGCTAGGGGTTGCTCAATGAAATGGGTGCCTAAAGCCAAAATTTAGAAAAGAGTCTTATGTTTAATTTTATTTATTTTTAGATATTTCATTCTCATAAATTCTAAAAATATATGATAATTGATTATAATTTAATAAATATTATTTTTAATTGATAAAATTAATATTTTTGTAAGACAAGAATAAATATATATAAATTATTGTAAGTTATATAACAACACAAATGTTTAAATATCTCTTATTGATTATATTTTTGAAATTTTTTCAATAGTGTCAATTATTACGTAAATTATCAAAATTATTCTAAACATGTTTAAAAATAAAATGAAAAGCCCTAAAATGTCCCTCAACTATTTCAATTGGTACAAAATTATCCTCCATCCACCATTTGACCCCCAAATACCCCTAACTTCAAGTTTTTGGCTCAAAAATACCCTTGATATTAATCATATGGCTCATATTTGCCCTTGTTTTTAACAAAGCCCCCTAAAGTATAATCATTAAATATTTATTTATTATGTTACCTAATCTAATTGATCAAAATTTAAAATCTTCTCAAATATATAATAAAAATCACATATAATTCATGTCTTGGCCCGATATGCTTGAAAATAATATTTAAAAAATTATTAATTTCATGATATATTATTATTGTCCTATTATGAATCAACTTTCAAATTATTATAACCCAACTCATAACTGGGGATCTAACTAAAATTCATACTAGCCCTTTTTTATTTTTCATCTAAAAAAAGACAATTATTTTTTATTAATATGTATTTTCTATCAATTATCCAATTGTCTTGCTCATTCCCTCTTTTTATTCTTTTTTTAGTTCTCTTATTCTTAGGATATAGTGAACTCAAACTTTAAATAAATTTTCATGTTCATATTCTTTTAATTTGTATTATTATCATGGTGCGTGTGGAGCGGGAGAGGAGGGGATAGGAGAAAATGTTATTTTTATTCTTTTATTTTGAATTTTAGGTACACACAAAAGAAAAATGCAGTATACGTACATAGTTGCTTAATTAAATCATCTTCTATTGATATAATATTAATGTATGAATGACGTCATTATTTTACTCCTTTTTTTCTCATAAGTGATTTTTAAAAAAAATTATGGACAAGATCCAAGAAGAAAAATAGTGGAAGGGAGGGGAGATGAGTGTAGAGAGTAGAAGACTAATCTTTTTATTTTTATTTTTAATTTACTATGGAATCCAAAATCAAGCCAATTATATGATCTCATATATTACGTAATTTCAAATTATTTTTATGAAAAAGGGCCTAAAATATCCTTAAACTATAAGATTTGGTACAATATTGCCCTCCATCCACCTTATAAGTGTGGACCGTTAAAAACAAGGGTATTTTTGAGCCAAAAGGTTGATGTCAGGGGTATTTGAGGGCCGAGAGACGGATGGAGAATAGTTTTGTACCAATTAAAATAGTTGATAGATATTTTAGCCCCCTCTCTGAAAATAAATTACAAATTTAACATCTCACAAATTGCTTTCCCTATGAGATGGTGTTATTTGTACATTAATCCTCGTACCCATGGATTCTTTTGGGCTTATAATGTGAGATCCAAATGTACAAAATGCTTTTGGAGTGTTACAAATTTTCCTTATTTATATAAAGCCGATCGTGTTAGGTGGGAACGTGAGAAGCTTTTTGTCTTTGTTGGGTTCAATATTGATGACTATTTGATAAGAAATATTTGAGCTGAGAGGCTATCAGAAAGATAGGGGTAAGATTTGCATCCCCGAAAGGTTCATCATAGAGGGGAGAGAGGGAGAAAGATATGAAAATGTTTGGAATTTAGGATTCCAAGGTTTATGAAGAATTCTCTGATGTGAATTGAGAATTTGAGAGTTGTAGACTATATTATGGTCATTTGTAAAGTGTCATTAAAATGAAATGATATTCATTAACTCCTTTAAATATAGAAGCTTATCTTCAAGCTTTATACATGTTCATGTTGTTAATTTGGTAACTAAATGTTTGTTATGTGTCAATTGTCTCTATTGATAAGAAGAGAAATACTACTGAGTTTATTGGTTAAATAGACTTTCCAACCTAATAGACTAGTTTTTTGAATGGGTCTCAATTTCCCGTTTGGTCTATAATATTATCAATCAACACTTGAGATCGTGATTCACTAATTGAATCCATTCATAAATCTAGATCGCCAATAAACTTTGTAATCAAAGTGTCATGACAACATAATGACTCTGATCCCAAAGGGGTGCTAGCCGTGACCAAGTGTGCCCAACTATGACCAACAAGGTCGTTCAGTCGCTAGTCCTCAAAATGTCACCCCGTAAAGTTAGACTTTTTTTTAAGGACAAACTTATATATTAGAATAAATTTTAGGTTTAGCAAATATAAAAATCATTTTTGTATGCCATAGCAAATTTTATGTTTGCTATGGAGCATCAAATATGTATAAAAATCGCAGGCAGCTTTGATTTGTATAAAATCACAGACATATGATTTGTATAAATCACAACGATTTGTATAAATCAGGCGTCTGTACCTATGAAAATTGTGTTTGTATGTATATGTTCTTTATGCTTGTATATTTGCATAAAATTTAAATTTGTATACAATTGAATCGAAATAAAATATTTGTATATCAAATCTCTCTCTCATTTTATACAACACAAATTATACATTGTAATTTGTATAATTTGTGCTTGTATAAAGCGAGAAAGAGAGAAAGGCAAACAAGAACTGGTTGGGGAAGATCTGCATTTGTATAATTTTAAGTGTATAGGACGAAAATATATGTATTTGTATTTGTATATACAACTTTCTCTCGCTTTATAAAACACAAACGCAATTTATACATTTGTGTTTTATAAAGTGAGAGAGGCGAGAGAGAGTGATAAGTGAGATAACTGGGAGAGAGAAGAATGACAAGTGTTTGCTCCAGATTATAATTAAATGAAACTGTGATTGTTTTATTTAAAAATAAATTTAGACTGGTTTTAGAGTCGCCATTTAATTTTAAAGTAAAATTAAGAAAACTATTGTTTTCAAAAGACTAAAACAGAAATCTATTGAAAACTATTAAGGGGTTCGAGGTTCTTATTAATATTCTAGGAAGGTTTTAAAAGCACCTAGAATATCCAGTAATGTGGTTATCCGACAATTAATTTTTTGGCTAAAAATACTTTAACTTATCTTGACTTGCAAAATTAAACTATTTTGTTAGTTAGGACCATTTTAAGGAGAAAAAGAAAAAGAAAATATTGAAATATTATCTAGGTAGAGTATTTTGTAAACTAATTTATTTATTTACTTATTTTTGAAGTCAAGTAAGAGGCGAGTAATTTAGTTAATTGTTTATTTCAAAACGGGTGTCTTCTGGGGGGTTTGAATGTTCGAAACCTTAAGATCGATAACAAATAAACAAACAAAATAGAGATAGAGACTTGGACCCAAGTATGGTTTTCTGTCCGCCTGGGCTAGCACTTGAGCCTAATTTCATTTTGGGCCAAAAGGCCCAATTCTTTCCACCTGTCCTAAATTCTAACAAGGCAATAATAAGTAAAATAACAAGGGAAAATTAGCAATTAAGTCATAATTTCTAATATAATTAGTTAAAATGGCAGAATTACAATATTTTTATAAAATAATATGTATTCAGATTTTAATATTTAAAATTAATTTTATTTATGGAAAGAGTCCTATATTGGACCAAATTAAATACCAATAACCGTTTAAAGAAAAAAATATTAAACCAATACACATTAACCTTTTTTCAACTTCATTCTCGTTTCTTCCCCACTTTTCACGTTTCTTCCTCACCTTTCACGTTTCAAGTTTATCTCTCTTCAAGGTGCTAAATTGGTGTTCATCAAGAAATCTTCTTTATTGTTAAACGAAATCTATTTATTAATTCAAGCTGATTTCTCGATTGGCAAGGTAATTTCCATTATCCATTTTGATTTATTTTGATTTGATGTTTAAATCACCGATTCTATATATTACGGATTTTCAGTCGAATTTTCTAATTTTTATGTGATTTTTTTTAGTTATTCATCAAATAGTTATGAATTTCAATTATTTTTTTTGTGATTATCTTTTAATTTTTCAGATTTTGAAGAATCTAGAAATTCATATGTATGTTTAATTTGTTAGATATTTAATACATTCTAATTTTTGATAATTTCGAAATTCAAATTATCAAAAAATTTATTTTCATATTTGAGATTTAGTAGATTATGCTATTCTACATTAGCATACATACATCATATATTGTTTGATTTTTTTATACATTCATATTTAATTATTTCAAATTTTGCTTATAGGGTTACTAATGCACAAGTAAATACGGATTCAGATTCGATTTTGATGAAAAAAATCAGAAAAAAGAACATAGTAGATGAAGAAGAAGAAGAAGAAAGACAAAGTCAAAGAAGAAGGTTGCAAAATTGTATTCATACCACAATTGTATTCATATTAATTTTTGTTTGTCAATTGTTTTTCTTTTACTCATCATTTGTATTTTTATTTTAAAACATTGTATTTCTTTTTTAGTTTGTAGTAATTTAAATAGGTATATAATGTATTCGTCACAATTCTATATATTATGATTGTATACATAATTTATAGAATTGTGACGAATACATTATAAGGAAATGAAAACTTATTGGTATTCATTTTTTCGTTTGAAATATAAAATCATACTGAAATACAACCTGATATTTGAAATACAAACTTAGTAAGACATATTTTGTATTTTATTTGGCTAAAGCAATATAATTTTATGGATACATAATATATAAAATTGCGACGAATACATCACAAGAAGGGGAATACAATTCATTCTACGTTTGATATACAAAATGATATTGAAATACAACCTGATATTTGAAATAAAAACTGAGCAAGAAAATACTTTCTGCAAATTTAAAGTGAAATAATAATATAACAAAACTGGATATTGAAATATAAATACAATTTATTTTGAATAAACTTATTCTATGTATTATGTATTCATCGCAACTGTATTTTTCAATATCATTTCGATTTACAACTAATTTGTATTTATATTTTGGTAAATACTTCACAACTGCCTTTATTTTTGTACTTGAACTAGAATGCCAAAGAGTTGTATTCATCATAAATCAGTACCAACAATTTTTGTATTTTAAATTAGTTATACATATCATTAGGTATTCGAATACACTTCGGATTAACACATATTCAAAGAAGTTCAAACATTTAAATATCCAAAACAGAGGGCATTAGAAATTTTCCAACACTTCCTCTCATATAAGATATAAAATACAAACTACTGTTTTCAAAAAAAATAAATGAATTTCTTAAGAACAAAGAAAAAAAAACGCTAGAGAGAAAAATGGCAACATATGCTCTTTCAAAAATGTAACTGATGTTAAATTTTAATTATTTTTTTTACCTTTTTTGAAATTTTCTGTTCCATGATTTTCTCTATTCAGCTATTAATTATTTGTATTCTTTCAAATTAATCAAAATTAAATAAATACATAACTCAACCCTTAACAAACTAAAATATTGACATTTTAAATAAATAGTGAAACTATTGCTAAGGAGTCCTATTAAAAGCTAAAATATTGTTGTTTTGAAAATTTTCCCAAATAACAAAGGCTTAGGCCCAAAAATAACAAAATACAACTTTGAATTAAGAGTGGGCCTTTGGCCCAATCTTTTCAACTTCTCGATCTATTGCTTCTTTCAACTTCGGGACCTGTTCGTCATTTTTTAGCTGGCTGACTCGAAAAGAGAATTTGAGCGGATCTCCCGAAATGCAAGGGAAGGAGATAGAAGTTCATGAAGAACTCGATCAGATTTCACATGCAAGAAAAAGGCAAGGAATTAGCATACTAAATAAAGAAGTAATTAAGATATGACAAAAAAAAAATAGAAGTTATTAAGGCATTTCCAAAATCGAAATGCGATAATAGAAAAACCCAACTATTAGATGCTTTAAATATTGACTAGATAATCTATATTGGGGAGAGAGGTAGTCAACCAGAAAATACTGTCATCAAAATCCTACACTTGGTTTATGTTAAAATCAACAAACAGCTAGCAAGTCTCATAGTCATTTTGGGAAGCAAATAGAAAATTACAGAGGTAATTCCTCAAAATGTTGAAAAGCAAAGTGATTAGGCAGAAACAAAACATAAAGCTACAGTCCCATCTATAATATTCTCATTAATTGGTGGGATGGGGTATTATTATTACAGACAATCCAAAGAGGCGCATCGGAATTCAAATAAGAAATTCTAGGGAATCTCATTCACTGTACAAAAGCAACGTTAGAGATCTGTTACTATCTTCATTCCTATGGTATGATTGTGGATATATGGGGCAACTCCTATCTTACCAGAGCACAGAACAAAAGCAACTATCTAAAATATATCGAATTTTATATACACACACCACATGACCTGTAAAAGCACAACTCCCTTCTGTTTCAAAGGCCACTATGTCATCAATACACAAATCTCTCTACCTTTCACCAAATATCTCAAAAATTTAGTAACGTACAAATCTCTCCACTGTTGAGTACAAAGATGAATACAAGCATAGGCAAATGTAAATAAACAAAGTATTCAAGGAAATGACATCGCATCGATAAACCCAACTAAACTGAGGAGCAAGTATACTCCTAATGGATGCTTTGAACCGGACAGCATGAGAGAACCATTTTTAATATCTAGGCAATGAGATTTTTAGCTAAGCCGAAGCATTTCGACAAGGATCTTAAGGCACAACATCATAAATTAAAATGAACAGAGAACTACACACGAGACAAACCAGCAGCATCACATATATGCTAGAGATTTCATTGGACGGAAACAGACCATTTAACATGCTAGCCAACTAACCTCATAGAAACAACAACATTCGTAAGAGCACATCTCACATTTCATACAACTGAGATGCTAACTCCCCTCTAATCACTTATCTATCACATAATCAGTAATGAATCGGGGAGAATGAAGGCAGTCAAGAAAGAGAGAAAAGCCAGTGTGTCAATCAAACAGCCACGACTTGTCAAAACAACACATCCGCCAAAGAGTTGGAATTGAAACAAAGTTTACCTTCTTAAATGCAGCGATCTGGGGCAAGACGAACAACAGAGTAACCTTCCACCACGCGAAATCCGAAACACGAACAGTATCCAAAAAATTTGGGCAAGGATATCAAACCAAAAGAAACACACAAAAACAAGTCTCTCCTCTGTTTCCCTTTGAAATATGTTTTTTGTAGGTAGTAGTTACTTTTGATGCCTTAGTTAAAATTTCTTTTCCACTAAAAATCTCCCCACTTTTCTCACCAAAATCTCCCTGATAATGAAGAAGAAAGAGAGTATATGATTTTCGATAGAAATTTGGGGCCAATTTCAAATTCAAAATTCGAATTCCTTCACCAATTCGGACAAACACCTTTTTCTTTAGGTTTTGACTCATTCCGAAAAGGGGAAAGGTGGACAGAGCGCGTGCCTGCTGCCTGTTGTACGTATGGAATTATGCTGGTGGGCATGCAGAATACATTGTATTGGGCTGACAATTAGGAATGGGCATTGGGTTCTTGGTGGGCTGCTGGAATTTACAAATAGGGCCCAATTTTAGTTTATCGCAAATGGGTTTAGGGAATTTGGCTAATAACTAAATAAGATGAATTAACATAAATTAATTAAAGAACTTCTTAATTTTAACGAAACAAAATAATTACCTTAATAAACTAATTAACTCAAGATATAAGCTATTAATTAATTAAACTAAATAACCAAATATTTAAATAAAACTAAAATCCTTTTGGAGACAATTTTCGAATATTCATAAAATGTACTAATTAGACACATAATTATATAAAATATCATATTTATTATTTTTTCATTTATAAAAATGACAAAACTACTTAAAATGACTTGAAAAATATTTTGAATTTTATAAAGTCAATTATTTCAAATCATTTAGAATTTAGGAAGCTCGATGATTAATTTATATTGTGGAGGTCCAAAATTGGGTGCAACAGTGATTATAACATTTAATTTGAATTAATAGTTTGCTATTTTATATAATTTTTCCTATATATTATCATATATATTTTACATGGATATTTAAATCCATAAAAAATAATATATTAATATAGTGCTTGGGTCGAGCAGGGAAAAATTTCAAAAGCAATAAGGTTCGATTAATTGAAATTCATGTTGAAAAATCTCACTTTAAAAAGATAAAAGTTTTCTATCAAAAATAACTTTATATCTAGAGATCAATATCAATTATCATTATCTTTGATGGGTCTTTGAAGCATGACCTTAAGCTTGACTAAACTTATTAAAGCATCAGAAATAAGTTGAAAATTGGAATTTTGGATATCACCATTTGTTTTGCAAAATAAAAATTCTAATTTAGTCTTGAAATGATATTTTTAATATAAAATATCGTCATTATATTTTTTTAGGGTGAACATCATTTTCTCTTTCAATTTTGTCTAAAAACTAAAACTTCCTCTACAACTTAGCATATCTCCTCTCAGTTTACTCTTTCATTTTAATATTTCTATTTGATAGGAAAGAAGCTATTTTCAATTAAAAAAATATTTTTATACTAAAACACTAGAAAATATTCTAAAAAGTATCCAGAATTTGCATAGTATTTAAAACAGTCAGTCAGTCTCATGATTTGAGTGATTGAGTCTTGTTTTCAAGATATCAATAATTAAATATTATATTATACATCCACCAATCATTTCTAATTTAGATAATTATACGTACAATTATTTAACTTTATTATTCAAATACTTTGCGTTATACGGGACATATTTTTCACTAAATCATGTTTTATAATTATAAAGGATTAAAAGGTGTTATATTTTGTAACAAGAAATATGGAAGAAAGAATTTTGGCCCAAGCCCAAACTTACTTCTAACGGGCTGGATTAATAGAAAATAAATAGGCCCAAATTTGAACTTAACACAGTGTTCCCGCTGCGAGCCGCCGTGCTATTCCGTTTTCTGCCGCAAGTCCTACCTCAAACTCGGATTTTCTTTCCTTCTGAGTTCGGAGTGTGCTATTTGTTTATCATCGCCTTCATCAGATCTGGTTGTTTTGTCTGCTGCGAACTGAATTTGTTTTTTTTTTTTGGGTTTTTGAAGGATTTGTAATTTTGAAGGCGCTTATTTATTGGCTTAGGGTTGAGCCGCCATTGACCCAGAAACCACCTAATTTGGGTATGGGTATGGGTTTGAGTTTGAGTAGTTGAGATAAGTTTTTTGAGAATCTAATTGACTAAAGAAAGGATTTTTATGAAGTGATTCAGTTGAAGAACTGAATTAAATCCTAGAACTTTTTTGTGTTAGAAATAGGATAATATGGAGGCGTACATGGAGGATTGTAAAGATTTGGCTTCTCAATTGAAGCAGCAAGATAAACAACTTAGGCTCAAGAGAAGGTAAACTCTTCATTGAATTTTCATCATTTAATTTTTGTACAGTACTACATTAATGATCCTTTTCAATTTGATAGTTACTTTCTTTGTTTAATACTCCCTGTTTCCTTGATTGTGCTCGAGTGGTTTCATGATTTTTTTGTATTGGTAGTGTTCGACTAGAAATCTGTCGGTAGCTCGATCCTTCTGTACTGGAATACCATGTTTTAGTTTGTTTTTTGTGGCATGGTTCGGACTTCGGACCACTGACGTGCTAACTCACACGTTGAGTTTGCACTTTTACTACTAAACCAAAGCCCTGGCCCGTTTCAGATGAAGTTGAATTGCATATTATATTAGTGATAGTGGAGAAAATATTCAAGTAAGAGTTGAAAAATAGTTTGATGAAACAACAACCGCGACATATCTAGTGTAATCCGACAAGTGGGGAGTTTGAATGACAAGACATCAAAATATAAAATATGTATAATTTCTGTAAATACACGCACAAACCTTTGTGCAGTTTTTACCCTGAATAAAATGTACTTGGCAAAAAGTTTTGGATAATTTGATGGATTTTATTTTTGTATATTTGTTTAGATTCCTGTAAATTGTGTAGAGAGAGAATATTCTCAAATATTTTAGGATGTTCTAAAGTGGGTAGAGTGTCATATAAAATTTGATAAGAGGGCGCAATTTTCTTTGTATCAGTAATGCAATACAAAGTGTTTGTGGGAATAATATTCAGTATTACTTAGGCATATGAAACTAATTTTGCAGGTGGTTAATGGACTTGGATTTGTCCGAAAGAGAGCAAAAAAAGATGGACAGACTCAAACCTCCTGGTGATATGTGAGAACTTTCTTTCTCCTTTAATTCATATATATATATATATTTGTAAAGAAACTCTTCTTTTTGTTTCTGTTGTACAAGTGTTGTCCTGGTTAGTGAAAATATCTCTCTCTAGAAAAGGCATTTTAGCAGTTGCACTGCTTTTGTGTTGTTGAAATATTTGCAAAATTGACTGTTCCATATGACTGCAATGGTACTTTAATCTGTTGTCTGTCAATTCCCTTTGATATTTCTTCTTCTGTAAGCTTTGGCCAAGTTAGGGAACAAACAAACTGAAAAGTATTAGACTTGATGCACACATCTATTCAGGCTTATACAATGTTAAATGTTGTAGAGATCGTGCAGTTGGCTGTTGGCACTTCTGTTTTTTAGTTGGATAAACAGAATTATGAGCAGCACTGACTACAGCAGTGCTCTCTATTATAATTGAAGATGAAGCAGCAAATTTATCTCCTTGACTTGTCTCTTTTAAGGCATTGTGCTTTCTTGATGGAAGTTGTTTTCCTGTACTCTTTCTACATACTTTTTAGAAGTTTACAGTACGTTGGTACATGGGTTGCTCTTATAAATGATAACTTGTTTATGCATATTGTTATCTGGATTCATAATGAATTAACATAGATTGCATGTTGTTTTTCAAGTGTTGTTTTGCACTTCAATTTAAACCTCGACTCTTTTGTCTGTATCTGCAGGAGTTTACCTGAATCATTGCTTAGAGAAGATGATGTAAGTGTTCCTTTTAATGTTTGCTGATGTAATGACATGCTGCAACTCAAAATTGTTAAAATATTCCGGACTGTATCTCTTTTTTCTTTTTCTTTTTTTAAATCCAAATGATACTTGCCACATGTAATTTTTGAAGCAAAGGATATTATTCACTCCCTATTTCAGAGAAACCTGTTTTGTGTTTGTATTGAACATTATTTGTTGTTGTCAAACTAAATTCCGAAGTGTTTTTCCCCTCTCTAAGCTGAGATTTTTTCTTTGTGCCTTAATTCCAGTTATATTATGAGAACATTCGAACTTCTGTTGCAAAGGCATTTGGAGTGCATAAGGGTGAAAGGACATATCATGCTGCACCAGCGACATTGCTCTTCAATTCAACTGTGAATTTGAGAGGCGTATATTCCATGCTTGATAAGATGAACAACAAGGGGTTATGCTGTATTGCAGAGGCTGTAACTGACGGCTCAATTACTTTTGAGAAAACCAATTGGCAAATGAAAAGGATAATCAAGCAGTTTCTTCCCAAAATTCTCCATAAGCATGATGATTCCAGTCAAAGTCGAATTAAACAAATTTCTCAACTCCTCAAAGATCCTCAAAACTTTCGTGTTAATCACGGGGCTTCTTGTTCTACCTCAGAATCCTTTCGCAGTTCTGCTATTTATGTTCTGGATAGACTTGAGGAGTTGTCTCTTCTAACTTTGAGTAAAATGCATAGGAATCTGAGGGATGTCACAGGTTACATCCCTTTACTGCAGCCTCCTAGAATATGTTGGAGTATTGGAAGTTTAGTTGAACAAATCAGGAGGACTTCATTAAAAATGTTATCAGACTATGAAGAAGGGGATGAACCACCAGAACCCCTGGCTAAGGCTTTGTCTGTAGCAGCCTTAATGCTAAAACCAGAACTTGATTATTGTCTCTCTCCGAGTTTTTTCCAAAAAGTTTCACCAGATTTAGAAGCATTGCAGAATGATATAGCAAAAGCAATCAGGATTCTAGATGATAAAACCAAAGTGAGTTTTGCAGAGCTGGAAAATTTGCCTCTTGTGCTGGATTCTAATAATAAAGCTGCCAGAGAAAGTGTTCGTTTGCGTGTGAACGTGAAGAAACTGTTGACTGAATATCTTCTTGAATGCAGCGACTTGGAGTCTATCCCTGAAAGTTTAATAGAAAGTCTAGCAATAATTAACAAAAAATATAGGCATGAATATAGCAAAACCTACTCAAACAAGGAGGTAGAGGAAGAAGTAGAACGTGTGCTGACTATTAGTGCTCAGATAAAACAAATTGTTTGGGATTCTCTCATTGAATGTGATGTCAGTGAAGATTTTGCAAATGCTTACATGGAGAATGCAGAGGATAGTTATTATGAAGATGGTGATAAAGATGAATATCTATCTGATCTTCCTCAGAATTGCAAGTCTGATCCTAATGTCTCATACAGCCAAGCAGAAAGTGTCGGCGAGATAAACCAAAGTGATTTTCAGTCACCAATCACTGCTAGCCGAGATGATGGTTTATCCTCTCTGCTTTCACCGAAACACAAGTTGAGCGTCAAGATTGAGTCAATGTATACCGATGAAGTAGATTCAATTTATTCCAATTGGTTTGACAATACCTCATCATTCTTAGAATCAAAAGCTTCTGAAGTCACAAAGAGTATGAGTGGTAAAGATAGCCTTTTAAGAAGCATAGGCCATCAAGAAGGAAGGGATTCATGCTCATCTTTTTCAACCAGAGATCAAAATAGTTTTGCTACACATTTCTCACCTAATGAAGTATCAGGCAGGAATGATATGGAGGAAAAAGTAACTGTTGGGGACTTGGGATGCACACCACCAAAATTTACATCGACAAAGTGTTCAGAAGAAAAAAGCGTATCATTTCACAGGCAAAACTTGAGTAGAAATCAGTATCTTCTTATCCAGGAAGGTTCTGATGAAACAAGTATGGTTTCTTATAGTCTTGTTGGCTGTATTTTGAATAAGTTTGCTCAGATGGATGGGTTACAGTTATCTGAGGACGATGTATCATATCTCCAAGGCAACACTTCAGATCCCAAAATTTTTGAAGGTACTTGAACACTAAACTCTCCTTGTGCTGCTTCTAGTGTCTCTATGGTATAAGAAAGGAAATGAGATGTTAGTTTAGTGCTTTAGATTTTATTTTTTTTCTTTTTTCTTTTTGGCATACTCACAACTAGCTTAGAATTGAGGCCTAGTTGTCGTTACCTCTTTTCAATCTTCTTTTTTGGGGGTGGGAGGGAAAGATATAAGAAATGAGAAGGGGTATTGATGGGGTCTGAACCTTGTACCTGAATGAGTAGGGATCAAGCAACAAACCTCTTGTAAAGGAGAAATGGAAGAGAAAATGAAGGCAGAAATGTAAACCAAACAACTTAGGCCCATGATCCATTTATGATGGGTGGTTCAGTTGTGAACATTCAGGGGGTAGAATGGTTGTTTATTATCTGAAAAAATTCGGTTTAAGTGAGTGAGAAACTGATACAGTGATATGGTACATTCTGGATCCTAACATTTGTAATCTCTAAAAGGGAAGTGCTTGTAAATTTCTCCAAGTTTTTTTGTTATCGCTGAGACCCTAGAAAGGTCGAAGTTATGAATGATTCGAGATAGCTTGAGTGCTTGTCAGGGAAGTGTCAGATTTAATGTGATTTTGCTATCACTTTGACATAATTCAAAATTCTCTGTTAGAGTTTATGAAATGAACCTTTACAAATATATTTACCTGTACACCAGTTCTATTGTTTTCCAATCGTTAGTAAGTTATGAAATTTTGTATTTTAAGGGTGGTGATTACTGGCTGTTTTTATTCATTTACAGTTCTCAAGAACAGGCGAAGTTCTTGTGATGAGACCACTAATTCCATTATGCTCCATGCTCTTGAAGAGATAATTCCTTCTTTTGCAAACAGGTACTTCTGAGTCTGCTGCAGGTCTCTTATTACCTCTACACATTATCTAGTGTTATTTATTTTGACATGGAAGGTAAAATATCATGAGCAGGGAAGCTGCTCGACTCAGAGAAGCTTATTTTTAAACTAACATTCTACTTATGACCAAAAATATATAGTTTGTCTACTTTACAGGTCCAATGACCAAACAGTTATTGTAGTCTAATCCTGTGGCCAAACCTCAAATTGCTTTGCGCTAATCGTTTTTTTCTTTATATATATCCGTCAATAAAGGATTATAGAATATTCCAGAACTCTAAAATTGCCTCTCTCGCCCTAAAAGAAATAAAGAAAGTTTTCCAAATTGCAGAACTATGACCAATTAGCAAAATATGACCTTTTCAGCTTGGTTCATATAATTGATGTTATGGCAGGATAAGTTCAAGTTATTATTGGTAAATGAACTTAAGTGGTAGGCGAACTTCAGTGTGAATTGGTGATGGGACAGAGGGGTATTAGAATAAGTGTATAATAGAGGTTTATCCATTTAACCTTGTGAATTGATCTTAAGTAAACATGATTAAGAGTCATCTTTAGTTTCGGCACAAGGAGAAAGAACTTTGCCTCTATGCTTGCTGTACCTAGTTCTTTCAGTCTCCATTAGCAGCTTTGAATCGAGACACAGCTTTATTTTTGAGTCTTATCAAGTTATACCATACTATGTGCACTCCCTTTCTAGTGAAAGTAAAAGCCAATCTGACATATTATAGTGCAGACCAAGTATTTCTGTTTAAGAAGGTGATCTCACTCAATTTGTCCGAGTTTACTAATCCCGTCTTCCAGTGGTTTAGTAAAAGGAGGGTTTTTTTTTTTTTTTTTTTTGCATTCTGGAATTTTGCATTATGAACAAAAAAGAGTAACTCAAATCACCTTATAGATTTTTGTGTTATTGCATGTACTCGTTATTGTTTCTAATGCAGTAGCTGGAAATGCAGTAGTAAAGAACAACTGAAGGAGTTGTTGGGTGTGAAGTAGCCTCTGAAGCCTCGAGGCATTGATCTCAAGATCTCAATTACATAGAGGTTTTGCTAGATTAGTCGGGGATGATATCTAGCAAGGACAACTGTTTCTTCGTCGTTGAAAGAGATTCATTTCATGTGTATGATATGCTTACATGTAAGTATACTTTGAAACTTCTGAATCGAATGAGATCATGTTTATATTTGTTATTTACGACCTTTTGTTCTATGTCGGTCTTGCAGAAAATTGTCAGGTCTTCACGAATGCTGCACTTTGAAAAGATGTACTATGATTCGTGCTGGAGATACAATCTGATGAACAACAACAACATACCCAGTATATTCCCACAAGTGGAGTCTGAAGAGGGTGGTGGGCGTATGCAGACCTTACCCCTACCTTTGTAGGGTAGAGAGGTTATTTCCGATAAACCTTATCCATACATTCTGATGAGCATGGTGTTAATATTGGGTTTACGGAAGAATGTGAAATTTTGGCCAGAAGAGTAGAGAGCCTAGTTTTCTTTTTAAAGCCCAGATATGTATTTATAGCTGTTGCTTCTTCATTTATTTTATTTGTTTTAATAGATTTCTGGTAATACACATCAAAGTTCACATGGAAAATAGATTTCCTGTAATACACATCTGAGCATTCTTTTGCCTATGACAGGTTTTGTGAGTTTAACTGAACTTATTGCTTCCAACTCAAAACCATGCAAAAACATAAGAAAGAATTACGATTAAAATGTATGCATATATAAGATTACTTCCATTCTGATTTCACTGACTCTAGATATCTTAGATTCGTCTCAGGTTATCGTCTAATTCTTTAATACACCAGGCTGATGATCCTTATCTTTATCTTCATTTGGAGGTGCTACATTTACATAAAGCCTCTGGCCATTGATGCAATTTGTATTGTTGCTGGATTTGAAGTAATAATCTCCAGGTATCAACAAGAATGCTGTTGCTGGACTATCTTTATACTGCCTGGAAGGAGTGTTGGAACTGCATGCATAATAGTCGTATTTTGCTATCTGCAGCAAATCGTCTGGCTTTTGGAATCTAAACTCTACAAATAAATTGGCATGGAAAGTTTGATGAATAAAAACACTGAACTAAACCGATCTATGTAAGTTTGTAAATATTTTCCTCCAAAAAAGAGTAGTACATGAAATGAAAAGTTTACCTAATTCATCTCCAGGTTTTAACTTGATAGTTTTACCCCAATCTTCATAGTAAGTAGGGTACGGAGCAGAACGCCAGCCATAGCCTTCTCCAACAACGTATCTTTCTGAATTTACTGATTTCACTAAAATTCCAACAACAAAAAGTAGCAAAATTAGTATAACCTGCATATTGTGTAATCTTACAAATATAATTATCTCTTATTTTTCTTAATCCTATAACTATATAGCTAGTTAATTATAACAACAGAACTAAAACCTTTTATAAATGTTCTACTGTTATTTCCACACATTAATTCTGTTATTAAAAGTGTTGGATGTTACGACAAATGTATTAATAACAAATTAATCTTGCATTAATTCAATATAATTCTTCCATGCATTTCAAAACAGTTGAAACAGGTCGAGGCAGTGTCAAACTTAAGAATTGAAAAAAAAAAGACTTTATCTCAGAGAAATTTGAAGAACATCAATAACTGCGAGTTTATTTGTTAATTTTTTTTTATAAAGAATTAATGAATAAGTCAAATTATTGTGAAATATACGTGGAATATGAATATTATCGAACTTTTTTTTTTGGAATGACGCAATAAGTAGATTCTTCAACTACAAATTACAAAATTAAACTTTGAAGAAGTGAATTATAATGTTTCTTTTCCACCTTCAAATATATTGAGAGATATTTAATGACTGAAACATTGATATTTAAAACATTTACAACTTATAGGATACTTAAAATATCAAAGATAATTTTAATTTATTAATTTAATGATAATTGAATATCTATCAAGTAATTTTACGAATAAGTAATTATTATATTATTAATTTAATAATCAAATGATATTTTAAATTTAATATATTTTTTTAATTTCCCATCAGTGTTCGAATTCGACATGGCCTATTTGGGATAACGCCGAACAAGATTTTGTTAGGATGGAAATATATACAAATTAATATTTGTACATAATTTCCAGGTTACAAAGAGGTTAAATGTGCAATTTACTTTGAAAAAATAAGGAATATTATTTAAAATTAAATCCTTTTATAAGGTCTAATTTAATCTTTTCTTAATTTTTTAAATAAATTTATTCTAATTAACCCTGGTCGATTTTTCACTTATAAATTCAGATTGTAGCGCAGAGCTCTGCAATTGCCCTTCTCTCCGAAGTTACAATGGACGCTCTAAATTCTTACGCATCATCGGCGGCGATGGCGCAGCAAACCTGGGAGTTAGAGAACAACATCGTGACAATAGACGCGCCGTCGGGGTCGACACCGGAAAACTCTGCGTCGGATGCCATATTCCATTACGACGATGCGGCACAGACGAAGTTTCAGCGGGAGAAGCCGTGGGCGAGTGACCCTCACTACTTCAAGCGTGTGAAGATCTCTGCTCTTGCTCTTCTCAAGATGGTTGTTCACGCGCGTTCCGGAGGTACAATTGAGGTCATGGGACTCATGCAGGGTAAGACTGACGGCGATGCAATTATTGTTATGGACGCTTTTGCCCTCCCCGTTGAAGGCACTGAAACTAGGGTTAATGCTCAAGCTGATGCGTATGAATATATGGTCGAATATTCGCAGACCAACAAGCAGGTTAGTG
>JAJOOO010008470.1:0-13914 GCA_029582685.1 Solanum piurae | reverse complement strand
TAGCTTTTGGGGTGTGAGTTAGGCCTAAGACCTAATTTAACATGGTATCAGAGCAGGGTCCGTCTCACCCGATGTTGGGGCCCCCAAAATCAAAATTGTCCACGCACCAGATGCTAAGCACTGGGCGTGAGGTGGGGTGTTAAATAATGACAAAAGTCCCACATCGGTGGTTAATGAGATGGGTGAACTCCTTATAAGGCTTGGGCAATCCTCCTCCCTTTGAGCTAGCTTTTGGGGTGTGAGTTAGGCCTAAGATCTAATTTAACAAGTATCATAGCACACCCTCCAAAATCCAAACAAAAGTTTCACACACAATATTCTAATCAATATTTTAAAAGGTGTGGCGTAAGGTAAAGTGTTTTACTTCGTACAAGATAAGACGTATGAGTTGTGATTAAGTATAAAAGTAAAATAATAAAAGCCTAATAGTTCTAACTTTTAAGAGTCATTTAACTAAGACACGGAGACAAATAAACGTGAAGATATAAATTTGGATCGTCTAGCTATTTTTAGAAGGATATTCAAATGAATTTTACCCTCACAATATTCTCAAATAATATCATTTGACTTACTTTCAAGTCTCGATAATATTCTTCACATATCAAATTGTGAACCACCCATTTTAAAAAAATATTTGTTTGAATAGGACTCGTTACTTTTAATCATGAATAACAATTAATAAGGTTTTCAGTGACGATTTTGATTTGGGTTATATGACTTTTTCCTTATAAATAAAGAGCAGTAAAATAAAGGATCAAATTAATAACAGCTATTAGTTGAGATGTTAAGGATCAAGCTGTTTCAATCTGCATATTAGTAGTTGACTAATTACTTGATTTTTAATGAAATTGAATAATTGGTCATCAAAAAGTGATTTTTTGTCTTTTCTCCCACTGAATTTGTGTAGTATCAGTCCATGATATATGCCTTCCTAGATTCCCAATTGGATGTGCAAACGTAGACACGTCCTATATGGTAATTCGTATAAGACACCACGTAGGATACATATGTCTACTCATCCAACTTTATATAAGTTTAAGTACACACACTCAAAGTTGGAGGCATGGATGTCTGATGAAGTCAAATTAAATGATATGTTTTTATGTGTTATGCAAGAGATATTATTTCCTAGGGGAAAAAATAAGTTTCATATATGACATTCTAAGTTTGTTGTCTCCCCGCCAAATATTCTGTTTAGTCCAAATAATAGAAAGGTTGTGCCTGGTCAAAGATGTATAAAAATGGAGTAGTTGATCCATCAAAAAGCTTGAAACTTGTTGCTAAATAATCTTATCTTGAGATGATGCAGGGCCAAGAAGTTGTCAATATTCTAATGTTAGTAATCTATATTTGCTAATTTTTCCTCTGTCTCTGATTCCAAAGTGACAATGACACCTTCCTACTCTCCACAACAAGTCAACAATCACCTTAAAAATTATATTCAGATGCAAACAATGTTAAATAAAATACTCAAATGTTGCCATCAGCCATTTTGGCATCTTCATATATTACTCTAATCAATCATCATTAATCAGTTTGCTATATTTCTTTCAGCTCAAAAGAGACAAAGCATGGACAGACTTGTTAAGCCTGATTTGGAGGAACTCAAACTCTGTTTCATCAAAGGCCAGAAGTGTTGTGAAACTTTCAAATTAACCAATCTTATGCACACCATGTCTGTTGCTGTTGGTCTTTCTACTACCAGCCCTTCTCTTTTCTCTTTCTCACATCCATTTACTATTATTCCTCCTCTCTCAACAGCTTCCTTCACTCTTTTCTTGACTAATTCTTGTGATCAACCTCCTGTTTATACGCCTTTAGACACCGTTATGGTTAAGTCGTCTATGCTTCCTACTGGTAAAGCTAGTGAGGATGATCTTCGTCGTCTATTCTCAAGAAGTGGACGACATATTTTCAAAGATGCCAAGATTCCCATCTCCCTTGTTGGTCCACAGGTTGTGGAGTTTCTTCTTTCATCCAAGAATTTATTGGATGTTAGTTTACTTCTCTCAAAAGCCTTGTCTTTGTGTGATGGCAGTCAGCTTGATTCATTGCTTAAGTCTGCTGCTAAGAATGGGAATTCCCACTTTATTTCAGCTCTGATTGAGGCTGGTGCTGATGTTAATAGAAGGGACTCGGATGGAGACTCCGCTATGTCACTGGCTGTGAAATTTGGAAATCTTGATTCTGTTCAGGTTCTGATTGAGTGTGGTTATACTATTGACAACTCTGTTGATAGGTTTCTGCATTATGCAGCTGCCACGGACGGTGTGGACTTGATGGAGATTCTTTGTTTGGGTTATGCTGAGATAGATTTGAATTCAATTGATTCACAAGGTAGAACTCCCCTTCATATAGCAGCATATCACGGGCATGTTGAGTTGATTCAGTTTCTTGTTTCAGTAGGGAGTGATCCAGATATGTTAGATTCTCAAGGATGGACTCCTTTGCACTTTGCTGCTCAACAAGTCCATGTTGAAGCAGTTGGTTTCTTACTAAATCATTTCACTTTTGCAAAGTATGCTGTAACGAATCAAGGAAAGACTGCGTATGAGCTTGCTACTGATGAAGGCCATTCTAAATTGTATGATGTTTTACAATTGGGAGACACTTTGCATAGGGCTGCAAGAAAAGAGGATGTTGCTAGTATCAAGAAATGTATCGCAGAAGGCACGAATGTGAATGGAAAGGATCAGAATGGTTGGACTCCTTTGCATAGAGCAGCTTTTAAGGGTAGAATTGAAGGGGTAAAGGTATTGGTAAAGCACGGAGCTAAGCTTGATGTTGTTGATGATTGTGGACACACGCCGCTTCATCTTGCTATTGAGGCTGGACAAAAAGATGTGGCTATGTATTTAATTACACAAGGTGCTAAGGCTATTTTGAAGAGCTTCAAAGCTATAGGACAGAATCCATGCGATTTCGAGAATTTCAAGAACCATCCTTCAAATCTACATACTACCACTTTGTATCATGTAAAGCATGAAAGAGCTTAATTTCAAATTGTGAAGAGATTGTTAATATATATTTTTTAGACTAATGTAAAGGGTTTTTGAACTCCTTTTTGTGTTTTCTCTGTAACTTTTAAGTTCTATAATCTGAAATGCCCTTGAAATATTAGGACCAACAGAAATTATACTTTCATTGTAAACCACACTGGAAATATTCAAACTAGGACATATATCCTTTCATTTGATCAATAATAAATTTACTAGTTCCAATTCAGAAGAACTCAAGATTTTCGAGTTCCAAAAGTTGAAAAAACCTGTTTTCTGAATTTTACAACAACAGAACATAATTGCCTCCAAACTTTTCAAGTTTATTCGGATTATACAAGTTATAGATGTATGCAGAACACGTCTACAAAAACTTCCGCAGTAGCTAAAAATATACAAGAGCCTCTCCCAATTGTGTTTAGTCTACTTTGCTCTTCACTATACAAAGTTGTAAGTATGTAGATGTCCAAAATCACAAGAAACCACTTCTTTAGCTTTGAAGCTCTTCAAATTAGCCTTAGCACCTTGAGCAATCAAATACATCGCCACATCCTTTTGTCCAGCCTCAATAGCAAGATGAAGCGGCGTATATCCAACATAATCAACAATATCAAGCTTAGCTCTGTTGTTTACCAATACCTTTACCACTTCAACTCTACCCTTAAATGCTGCTCTATGCAAAGGAGTCCATCCATTCTGATCCTTTCCATTCACATTCGCTCCTTCAGCGATACATTTCTTGATATCAGCAACATCCCCTTTTCTTGCAGCCCTATGCAAAGTGTCTCCCAATTGTAAATGATCATACAATTTAGAATGGCCTTTATCAGTAGCAAGCTCATACGCAGTCTTCCCTTGATTCGTTACAACATATTTAGCAAAATTGGAATGATTTAGTAACACACCAACTGCTTCAACATGGCCTTGATGAGCAGCAAAATGCAAGGAAGTCCATCCTTGAGTATCTAACATATCTGTATCACTCCCTACTGAAACAAGAAACTGAATCACTTCAACATGCCCGTGATACGCTGCTATATGAAGGGGAGTTCTACCTTGTGAATCAATTGAATTCAAATCTATATCAGCATATCCCAAACATAGAATCTCCATCAAGTCCACGCGGTCCGTGGCAGCTGCATAATGCAGAAACCTATCAGCAGAGTTATCAATAGTATAACCAAACTCAATCAGAACCTGAACACAATCAAGATTGCCATATTTCACAGCCAATGACATAACGGATTCTCCATCAGAGTCTCTTCTATTAACATCAGCACCAGCCTTAATCAGAGCTGAAATACAATGGGAATTCCCATTCTTGGCAGCAGACTTAAGCAATGAATCAAGCTGACAGCCATGACATAAAGACAAGGCTATTGGAAGAAGTAAACTAACATCCAATAAATTCTTGGATGAAAGAAGAAACTCAACAACTTGTGGACCAACAAGGGAAATGGGAATCTTGGCATCTTTGAATATATGTGATCCACTTCTTGAGAATAGACTACGAAGATCATCCTGACTAGCTTTACCAGTGGGAAGCATGGATGATTTAACTATAACGATGTCTAAAGGCGTATAAACAGGAGGTTGATCACAAGAATTAGTCAAGAAAAGAGTGAAGGAAGCTGTTGAGAGAGGAGGAATAATAGTGAATGGATGTGAGAAAGAGAAAAGAGAAGGGTTGGTAGTAGAAAGACCAACAGCAACAGACATGGTGTGCATAAGATTAGTTAATTTGAAAGTTGCACAACATTTTTGGCCTTTGATGAAACAGAGTTTGAGTTCATCCAAATCAGGCTTAACAAGTCTGTCCATGCTTTATTTACTTTTGGGATGGAAAGAATTTTGACAAACTTAGAAGAATGGTTTAATATATGGGGTTTGCTCTAATTAATAATGTGAATGATATGATAATTGAATAGAAAAAGATGAATGCCAAGAGGACTGATGGTGATGTAATGCTAATTTTTTTTTAGTAGTATTTGAATATTATATGTTACATTGTTCTCATCTGAATGATAGTGCGCAAGGCAGGGTTCATTTGGCGGAGGCTCTCCCAACAAAATTTTTTCCATACTCAAGCTTGAGCCTGAGATCTCTTGTTAAGGGTAGAGCAATCACTATTACAATACAACTCATGTTGGTACTTGATAGTTGATATTGAGTTGAAAAAAAAAGAATTTTAATCTTGTAATTTTGAACATGTTATGTGGAAAATTAGGATTAAAGAGCTGCCAGAAAAAGAAAGAAATATTCTTTTTGGAACAGACTAAAAAGAAAAGTAAGACGAGCAAATTGAAACAATATACTCCCTATGTCCCGATTTATGTGGCACTTTTCATTTTTTGAGAGCCAAACAGTTTAAGTTTGATCCAAAATTTGCGCATGAAATCTTCAATTTTTTTGAAATGAAAATTATATATTTGTAAACTACGTAAAAAGTAGTATAAGTCACAATAATTGATAATTAAAATGTTTAAAAGATTTATGAAAAATTTACGGTTAAAGATAGACTTATTTAAATCTTGAAATTTGAAAAGTGAGGACTGAGGAGTAATATTATAAGATTATGGTATAATATACGGCTAGATTATAATTTTGAGTATATTTTATGTGATTAATGTGGAAAGGAGGATGGTGTTACAGTCACTTTGTAAATAGAGACAGGAAGAATGAGCATAGAATTTTCAATATTTAGGTGTAAAATATTGACAACTTTTTAGGGCTGCGTCATCTACAAATTGGATTATTAGTAATTTTTCTTTTTAAGTTTTTGATTGATATAACAACTCCATAATTTGATGGTTCATTGACCAAGACCACCCTCAACATCGAAGAATACACGTTATTAGCATTACATATTCGTTGACGGATCAAGGATTTAAATTCTATCTCTAAATTTTTTAACATTGAATATATTAAATTTTTACAAATAAAGTTAAATGTTTTTGTAAAAATATTGAATTCAGATGAACTTTAATGTTTTGGAGAAATCATATAATGAAAAGGTTTCATGTGAAGTATCAAGTTTTTTATTCCTCCAATTTGCAAGTTTTGTTACCAATAGTATTTACAATTAAAGGTACGTAAATCTCTAATTTACTCAATTAAGAATTTAATGGTCATTTAAGATATTATTTGAGAAAAAAAACTTTTAGTCGAATGATCATCACCATTTTCTTTTGTTTGGGTACATTTTCTAGGCTTGACATGACTTGAAAATACATACATAATTTAGTATTGACTTAAGTTTGGAATATTCACATGACTTATTTTGTTTGACAAATTCCCACCATAGTATTGTTTGTTCATTGATTTAGTCTCCTTTTCCCTTTTACCCTTTCCGTGTAATTCATTTTAAGATTTATTTGAATATTGAAGCAATATCTACAATAAATGAGTTGCAATCCTCTTAAGAAATAATAAGTTACAAGTATATTTTACGATAATATCCATAATAATTAGTGTATAGTCTCCATAAACTTGAGAAATGACTTGAGAATTGAGTAGTTAATGTTAAGGATAAAACAAAAAAAAAATTATCTTTCTCTTGATATGCTAAAGTGGACAAATAAAAATTATTTTAAAAAAAATATACTAGATGAATAAAAATGAACTAAAGGAGTAACAATTAAGGCTTTATTGACCCCTAAATACAATTTATAAAAGACGTATTGCATAAATTACGAATTCATTTGAGTTTAATTCTCTTTCTTTCGTGTCTTGTATGTATTAAAGTTCACTAAATAAATAATAAATTTCCAATTTAATAAATGGAAATTAGGTGTGATAGAATTCTATATTTGAGCCTATATATAATAGTCAAATATTGAATTCATCTTTGCTTATATGAAAAGAAAAACGAGTAGCTTAAGAGGCATCCATGAAACTTCCTGAGGGAATTATTATATTGCACTACGTTAGTGTTTTGTTATGATAATATATATCCTTGTTCTTTTATATGCAAATAGAGGGAGCCCGGCATCAAAATAGACACTTTTTAAATCTTAGACATCAAAAGAGATCTTCTCTAAAAACACATACAAAAATGGACAGTTAAAGCTAACTATGACTAACATATTTAACTCTGTCTCAGTTAACCCCAAATCCAAAACAATATTAAAGGTAGTTCACCCACAAATGGACGAACTACAATTCTTTTATATTAACTCCTTACGTGAAGCTATATCATATCTAAATTTTAAGTGTATTGTGAATTCTTTTTGATACATAAAATTATGACTTTTTTCAATTAAAAAAATATTTAAAAATTTGAGAATTTTTTTCATAAAATAAATTTTACTATTTATTTGCGTAATCAATAGTAAAAAACTATTTATTTGTAATTCTTTGAACTGTACTAACATGGCTCTTTAACTGAACGTCACGCATATTTCAAAATTTTAGGGCATGCGAGTAGTGACTCTGTATATTTCCGCCTTTACCATCATGTGGATATGGTAAAATCTCAAAAGTGTCTCTTTCGATATTGATTTTTGTAGAATCGTTGTTTCCGTTGATCTTAGTAGTTTTTTAGTACTATTGATTATAAGCAAATAATTAGTAAAATTTATTTTATGAAAAAAAAATCAATTTTCTTATACTTTATTATTGAGAAAAATCATGATTTTATGTATTAAAAAGACTTAACAATACACTTAAATTAGAGATACAATATAGCTTCACGTGAGAAGTTAATAAAAAAAATTGTAATTCGTCCATTTGTGGGTGAACTACCTTTAATATTGTTTTGAATTTGGAGTTACCTGACGGATGGCGGAGTTAAATATGTTAGTCATAGTTTGCTCATAAATGGGCGAACTATCCGTTTTTGTATGTATTTTTAGAGAGGGTCTCTTTTGGTGTTTAGGGTTCAAAAAGTGTCCGATTTGGTGCCGGACTCCAAATAGGGGCCGATCTAGAAAATCGATTGTGGGTATTTAGAAACTTATTGATTTTTTTTTATAGATTCTATATTTATATTGAGAAATTCATGTGATATATATAACTTTCACAAATAACCACTAAAATAATTTTAATTATGCTCCATAACAATAGTTTGCTAGTTAAGTTTCGTAACTGCACGTTAGAGGGAGGAGAGATGCAAGCAAGATTTAGAGAGGGAGGAGTGAGGCGAGCGAGAGAGGACAGAGAGTGGAGAGAGTCAAGTTGTATATGTATATCGGTTAGATAATTATATATATGTAACTAGTATGTATATGTATCAATGATTGTATTTGTATATCTGCATACAATTTGTATCCGTATATAATTGAATCGAGTTCAAACATTATATTTGTGTATCCAGTCTCTCTCTCGCTTTATACAAACACAATTCATACATTTGTAACTGTATATTCGTGTTTGCATAAAGCGAGAGAGAGAGAGAGGCAAAAGAGTATTGGGCAGAGAAATATTTGTATTTGTATAATGCAAATGTAAAGGGCAGAGAGATATGTATTTGTATTTGTATTTGTATATCTCGCCTCTCCCTCACTTTATACAAACACAAATTATACATTGTGCTTGTGTAATTTGTGTTTGTATAAAGTTAGAGAGAGATTGATAGAAGATAGTCGAGAGAGATATTGGGTTGGGAGAGGAGAGAGGCGAGGGAGAGATGATTGAAAAGAGGAGAGAGGCAAATGAGATTCTGGAGAGAGGAGAGAGAGGCGAGAGAGAGTGGAATAGAGAAGAGAGGCGAGAGAGAAGAGGGTAATTATAGCTAGAAGTAAGTTTCGAATTGTAATTAATGCAAACTGTAGCCATGCAGCTAATTAATTAATTAGTATATGTTTGCTTAACCGCATAATTTTCCCTTTTTTTACTCCGATCCAACTGAAGAAAAAAAAACCAATATCATTCTTCTACTCAATCATAACGGCAAAATTACGTGAAATGACAAACATCTAGAGTATATTATGTAATATAACTATGGTTTCGATTATTTTTAATCCGTAGCTACAATTTCGCGAAATTTTGCTATTTGATTTCCTAATTGCATAAATTCAGAATTTATATAATTCGGTCATGATTCTTGATTGTATAAATTCAGAATTTGTACATGCTTACCCTAGCTATTTGTATACGATTTATGAAGAATTCATAATAAATTTCCCTATTTGTATATTGGTGAACAAAATATACAAATGGATTTGTGGAAAAAAAAAACTTAATGTATAAATACAAAATTTGTATATACTTATCCTGTTTGTATATTCGCAAGCGAAATATTCAAATGGACAAGCGAAATATACAAATCACAGTCTTCATAGCAAACAAAACTATAGTTATGGAGCGCAATTATCGAAATTATAGTATAGAGCCTTATTATGTCTATTATCTTTGCTATTTTTTAATATTCTCATCATAATATGAGTTTATGTACTTCTTGTGCTAATTTATAGTTGATTCTCATCCTTCAGGATCTACGTGTATAATAAGAGTATTCATTGACAAAAAAATCACTCTAAAATGGTCATCTCATGGTGATTGAGAACGAATGAAATCAGATGGCACTATATACGATTAAATCTTGTTGATTTTGGTTTGTAAGTTTCGAAGGAGATGTTGAAGTATCAGCTAGAAGGTGAAGTTATGCTCCTTTCAAGACAACGAAAAAATTCCTTAGCCAACAACCAAACACAGTCTCACATTTCAAATGCTAAAATAGACAAAATCAGATGGCTATTTATTCCTAACAACTTGTTTGAATGATTGGCATAGCGTGTCACAAGTCGACAGTCGTAACGTAATCGTATTGTATTATTTTGATGAATTAATATGTGAATGTTTTTATTATTTTCTGTCATTATATAATGTCATAATATCATTAAATAATTAGTTAAATCAAAATGAGAAGAGAAGGGGACAAAAAATTTAATGATGCAATCACTCCAAATTAATCGTAACGACTATGGTATAAAGAAATTATTATTAATGATCTGGACATGAAAGTATGGAGGAATGTCCTTAATGTGAATTTTTATGAGCATCTTGTTAAGAATGATATGACTTTATTCTTGGATTTTCAGACAATTCCAATTACTCATACATTTTCTTATATATCGATACTTTTGATTGAAGTAGACTTGCCTAATATTTAAAGTTCATGAGTTTTCAGCTATTTCGTTTATTTATGTTTAAAGAAAATGTTATTATTATAAATATTCACGGGAGCTGGCGGATTTCATTTCCATCGCTAGCTCAAGAACTTACTTTCTTATTGAGTTCCTAGTAAATAGTTTTTATAAGAGAAAATTACGTGGTTAAGCAAATTTATACTACTTAATTAGTTATCATAGCTATAATTTGCTATAATTACCTCTCACGACTAACATTAACTATTAATTACGTGAGCTGACTTCGAGTTTGTATAATTAACCATGTTTGTATAATTTGCCACATTTGTATAATTCACAACTAACAATTCTTCATTTAATTTGTACTTGTATACGATGGTTTGTATTTGTATATGACGATGAGTTCCTTTGATTTTTCAGTTTTATCACCATATACTTTCAATTATTTTTTTGTATAACTTTTTAAAGTATGTATAAACGTGTAGTTTTTGGATTTTGTATAATATAATTTATATAATGTAATTTGAATAATATAATTTGTATAACTGTTTAAAGTTCATATGTTTATATTTGTATCAATTCGTTATTTCGAGTTTTATCATATTTGTATAATTCCAGACTTTGTATTACTCAATTATACAAAAAAAATACGGCGAGTTATACAAACATACCCGTGAATTATATAAACGAGATGTGAACTATACATATTATTTTCCTCTCTCGCTCGCCTCTCTCTTCCCTCTCCCAATCTCGCTCGCTGGATATACAAATACATATGTATACCAGTTACATATATACAATTATCTAACCGATATACATATACAATTCACCTCTCTTCCACTCTCTGCCCACTCTCGCTCGCCTCTCTCCTCCCTCTCCTAATCTCGTTTGTCACTCTCCTCCCTATAACATGTAGGAGCATAATTCAAACTTTTGAGTGGCTATATGCGAAAGTTCCCTAATTGAAATATAGTCACTTTAAACTTCTGTAATTAAAAAATAGCCAATTCAGTAAACACTATTTCCAAATTATAAAGTCCCAAGTTTAAAATGAAAAAAACATATGACAGAGGTTATCTTTTAAGATAGGTAAGAAAAATGATTAATAGACGCTATTTCTAAATCTGTATTATAGATAATAAACTAGTTGACCCATGCCTTGAACATATAAATGTAAATTCCATCCACAAAATACTTATCCAACCTAAAAATAATAGATCATCAAATCAATGAGCGATTGACATGTGTCAGTTATATACTTATATGAGATTTCTCATTTTATTGTGGTTAAATGATATGTATTCTTATCACAATTGATTATTTAATCATGATACATTGACATAGTAAAGTGTATAAATTGAATTAAAAATAATAATTTTCTTTCAAACTTGTCACGCCCCGAGCCTACATCCTGGGCGGGACTAGCATTCGAGAACCATTGCTTGCCCCAAGCAAACCCTTCGTCTGGCTTATTTACTCAGGGGAAGACTCTAAGCATTATTACAATGATCAAATGCACTTCTACTCAACTGTTTAATAAAATAACTTAGAACGTTTAAAGGTTAAAGACCAACCAAAATGGCAACTCAAGTCTTAACATATGAAATAATAATGTAAAGACAACTGAACTACTAACTGTTTATGAATCCTCTAAAACACGGAGGGATGTCGGGACAAGACCCTCGATCATCCTAATAACTGAAATACTAGAAAGCAATGTAAAAAGGAGTCCTCCGGAAAGCAAGGAGGCTCACTAACTAACTCTGAGTGTTCAACTGGATCAACGGGGCCCTGGATGCTGATCCTGATTACCTGTGTCTGCATCATAAAACGATGCAAGTCAAATGGCATCAGTACATTGAATGTATGAGTATGCGAGGGGAATACTAAACATAACATAAGCTTAAAAGGAATCTGAAAGAAACACTTACATTGGCTTTACTCAATGTTGACACCTAATTTTGACTCTCCCCAATAATAATTAATTCTCGAGCTTCTTAATTTTCAAACGATTTAGAATAATTAATTTTATAGAATTCAAATATTTCTCGAGGTTACTTTGAGTAAGTCTAGTTGATTTTTATAGTATTTTATAATTATATGTGTAATTAGTGTTTCTTAAATATTCGAAAATCGTCTCAAAAATATCTTAATTTTAGTAAGTACTTTATTAAATTAGTTTAGTTTAAATTATGAGTATAATTGCGATTTATTTAGTTTATAATTAAATTAATTATTTTATTTCTTTGAGATTAAAGAGCTCATAATTAATTATGTTAATTTATCTTATATGAATTCTAGGCGAATCTTCTAAATTAATTCTTTTGGTTACTTCTTTAATTTGTTGGCTACTAATACCCTCTTCCCCATTCATTGTGGAAGGAGGAGAGACTTCACTGGTAGAAGGATAGAGAGAATCATAGTTTAAAAAGAGAAAGAGACTTTACGCTTGCAAACATGGAGTGAATATTTGAACAGAAATGTTCTCAAATAGGTAAAAAAAATAAATTGAATTTTCTTCTAGTTCCGTTTCTCCTTTCTCGCCTCGTCCAAATTCGCCTGAGTTCTTGGAATCTCGCCGTGGTGGTGGAAAGCTCTGTTCAGCTCGCTTGGTCCCCGTTTGCTGCCTCGGAAAAAGTGAGCTCATTTTTTATCTTACTCGTTTGATTGACTATTTTGTTTCATGAACAGAAGTGTTCTGTTAATTCTTCTTCTTCTTTCTTGTTTGTTCCTGTCCTCCGTGACTTATTACTGATAGTCTGATGGAAGTTCGTTTGGTTCCGGATGGAGTATTTTGGTTGATTAATGTATGAAGTGTGTCCTTCATGTGAGCTAATCGTCTTTGAACATTTTTATGGAGTTTGTGAGTGATTCAATGAGTTTGTTAATTCTGTTTTCTGAAGTTAAAGTGTTGTTTGTTCACTGTTGGGTTTGTCCATGAAGTAGTTCGAATATTGTCATGTCGTAATCTCTTAGAGCTGTTTATTCGAGAATATGGTCTAAGTATATGTGTATGGATAACGAACGTGAATGTCGAAATTGTTTTCTTGCTAAAAATTGTTATTCTTGTCGTTTATTTTTTTGAGTTTTCACGACAGAAGTTTGTTCAGTTTTCAAATCATTTTACTCGTCTTGGTCTATTTTTATTTGTCATGAATCCGCATTTTTTGCTTCAAACATTTGACATCTTATTCTTCATTCTCTCATCTTAAGTTGGATAAATGATCTAAGAAGCCAAACTTTTAGAGCTAAGATGTTGCATTTTTCGCTCGTTATAAATGATTTCATGGGTTCCAAGAGGATTTTAAGTTTGGTTTCTATCGTGAATGTCACTGAAACAGTTAGCTTTTGCTCACTTGTTGCTCTATCTATTCGAAACTCGGTTCTCCTTGTCCCTCTTTAAATGTGCTTATTAAGGTGTTGATTTGCTCGGGATGCATCGTTTTGTCTATTTTTGCATACATTCGCCAAGTTGATCTACTTTCTCTTCGTTTCCCCTCCTAACTAATGTCAATAGAGTCTCATTTTTTAGAAAATCATGGTTTGCACTCCGAATTATTTCCTGTTTAACTGTATACCCTCTTTAAGAATAGTTAGAGTCAATAAGAACATTTCTATTTCTAAAGCTATCCGGAAGGATCCTGTTCTTTACATGAAATGTATTTATGTGGATGTTTATGATCAGTTTTGGTACAGATTTCGGAGGTTTTTGTTAAAATCCTAAAAATTACGATGTTCGCTCTCTTAAATCGATTAAGTTACCATTTTTTGGTACAGATTTCGGAGGTTTTTGGTTCCCTCTATCATGAACTAGTATCTTATTTTCATTT
>JAJOOO010008469.1:0-11122 GCA_029582685.1 Solanum piurae | reverse complement strand
AGTGATACATAAAAATACACTTTATCTTTATTGGGGGATTCTCTAATCGACAACCATCACCATGAGCTACGTGATAATATAACGTCTTGTTCACGCTGCCAGAACTGTCCGATATCGTGCCAGGATATAGAACCTCTCAACTTTGTCGATTTACTAAGATCGGCTCGAAGGCACTATGATTCATCTAGAAAGTATGATCTTGTACCTATGTTGGCAAGACATGGTTTATGGAGGTTATGAGTTGTCTGAACTCTCCCCCATATCGATGCTCAATACTACTCCCAATAATATATACGTTCAAATGTTTAAAAATATACAATTTCTCTGGTTTCACATAATTGCTCAAACTATGTTATTAAAAGAGGTAACTGCTCTGAAATATCTCTGAAACTCATTGCTCATTTAGAAAACAAGGTTTCTTTTTGTTCAATGTAAAAAATGCATTCTAGGTTGAGATAATTACTCAAAAGGGGCATATTTAAGAGGTGTTGTTCTATATTTAATCTTTCTTAAAACACTTTTAACTTTTCTAAAAAAATATTCTCTTTCTTCATGTAAATATGAAATATTTGGGAAATTACTTAGTTCCCTTATAATCTTACTTAAATCTTCGTTAAGGACTTTCTCAAATTCCTCTTTACTTTCTCAAAACTAAGTTTAAACAATCATGTTTGTTGAAAGGATTTTCAATAAGAAATCAATGAATACTCAGAAAGTATGGTTCATGTTGAAAAATAGAAATGAACTGTAACACCTCATATTTGAATAGATGGACAATCATAACTATTTCTAGAACTGGTGCCAGTACCAACGGAACAACAAACGGTCTGTGGACTGACGTATGTCCTTTAGGTGGGATCGTGGGTGGCGAGTTCAAGAAAATTCCTAAAGGGGCAAGTCCTAGTACTTTTATACGGTTCACAGGACTGTCCGTCATTCAATGTATGAGTCATAGGTAGGCCTCATAGGTGAGTCCTAGACTTAGTGAGATTTTGAGATTTTTTCGGGTGGAATCACCAAGGCCATGTACGAACCATAGGTAGACCAACAAACCGTACATGGGTCTCATCGGTCGAAGGTCCAAAAGCAAGTTTTTAAACCCCATCGACGATTGACCAGGACGATCTGTAGGTTGGCCCACAGACCGTAGGTCCCCACCGTCGATGGAGGTCGGCATTTATTTTAAAGGGGTTTTTGTGTTTTTTCCTAATTATTCTGACCCAATACTATATCATTTTACCCTCTAGCCTAGACCATATATAAGTATTGTTACCCCAAAAATCCACCAATTAAATTCATGCTCCTAAATTCCTAAAAGTTGATCAAGTTCATCTTCTCAAATATTTCTCTCTCTAAGGAAGAAGAAGGAGTCTAGGGTTTCAACATCAAGTCTCCAAATTCACCATTGAGTGCAGATTTTTGGCATCAATGTATGATACTATTCACCTATGGAGTCCTTTCCTCCATAGGGTTCCTAAATTCCCCATTTATTACAAGGTAGAATCTCCAATATATGGAAGTTAGGGTTTTACTCAATCTCATGGGTTCTTTTCAATTATGATCTAATTGATTGTTTTATGTCTTTTTATGCATGAATTGAAGTAATTTCATGTTTCTAAGTTGAATTCCCATGAACCCATGTGAAAACCATGATTTCTAGACGATGATCATATGAAGAAGCTTTCAAAATATAAAAGATGAATTTATGAAGATATGTATGTTCTCTATGAAATTGATGAAAATGATGAAAATGATTAAGATATGCTTTTAGAGTGAAGCATCAATGTTGTTGTTGTGATATGATTTCTCACATACTGAAAGCAGGATTGTGAAAGGGTTTCTCACATAAAGGATCCATAAGGTTGAAAGATTTTCTCATCTAAGATGAATCAAGATTAAGAAGCTATTCTAATGATAATATAAGTTAAGACCAATAATGATTCAGTGGGATTTATGCTTCACACCGAGAGGATATTGAGATGGAATATCTCCCGTAGTAGAGCCCGAGTTTCTAGTAGCAATCTCCTTACCCCATAACTATGTGCCACCATAGGATGTTGTCTTATATAGACATTAGCTAGTGGATCCACGTAAGCTAGAAGTTCACGGTTCTTACTGTAACACCTCAGATTCTAAAAGGACAAAAATGTAGATTTCCAGAAGTGCAGGTTCCACCGATGAAGGCCACCTACAGACCATAAGTCAGACCACGGTTTGTGGACCAGGTACGGGGTTCAGACTCCCCAGAACCTCAAAAAAATCCAGCTAAGTCCAGAACCACGCCAGGACCTATGGACCGTAGGTGGGACCACGGTCCAAGGACCAGGTCCATGGTTCAGACTCCCCAGAACCCTAGGAAAATTCAGCTAAGTCAAGAACAACGCCAGGACCTACGGACCGTAGGTAGGACCACGGTCTGTGGACCAGGTCCATGGTTTGGACTCCCCATAACCCATCCTCTGAAGTCGAACGATGGCTGACCAGGACAGAACGTAGGTGGGACTACGGTCCATGGACTAGGTCCATCGATTGGCCCCGACAGCTTTTAAGCCAGGGGTCATTTGGTCTTTTCCCCTATGCGTTGGACACCTAAACTACATCCTTTAACCCTTAAACTACGTCGTTTTGATCATTTTTACTCTAGTAACTTAATCCTAAGCGATTCATTCACCAAAAAATTAGAAATCTTAGAGCAAGAAGGAGAAAAGAATTGAAAATACCCTCTCCAAGAATGCAACAAGTTTCCCTCAATTCTAACCGCGAAATCGAAAGATTTCTCCATGGAATTCGTCACCAAGTATGTGGGATTTCACTAGTGGGTTCCTTTCACCCATTGGGTCCCTAGAATTCAGTGAAATTCTTGATTCTCTATATCATGTTTAGACCTAGGGTTTCTAGAAGTTCAGATTATTGTTGTGATTCAGCTGGTAGACTAATCCAAATCAGATTATCATGTTTTTGAGGAATTGTTGCTTAGGTTCTTGCATGAAACTGAGAACCCTAGTTGTGTAGATTCGTTTAGTTTATGAATTACACTTGCTAGGTCAGTTTATTCAGCTATACATTCCCAGTTAAGGATGTTTCATTATCAGTATATTAATGTTACATTTTCAGTTAGCATGTCAGTATTTTGAGCTATTCAGTATTACAAAATTCAGTTATAATGTGTTACTTACATAATCAGTTGGGAATAGGCTTAATACCAAGTGGATTAAGAGTCATTTACCCTCAGAGTCCCAGAACTACGTGCCCCCATAGGATAAGTCCTTTCTATGGGCAACATATTTAGTGATCACGCCAGTCATGCCTTTATACCCTTGGCAAGGTTTATTGGGTCCTCTCGATGGGGTGATACAACGTTCTCCATGGATAGCTCTCGTGGTTTTTTCTCGGTTAAAAGTAGCCCCACAGTCAAATTATAGTGCATTGACCAGGTTATCAGTTACAATTCAGTATTCAGTCTCATCATGTCATGTACTTGGTCATTGCATTCAGTTAGTTCAGTATTCAGTATATTTCAGTATTTACATCATGTTCAGATTATGTCAGTGCTCTTATTGCTTTGTTCAGTTATGTTTATATTATTAAGCTTTATCCTATCCTGCATGTTCAGTACCCTTCAAGTACTGACGCATACTCTGTGCTACATCTTCTTGTGATGTAGGTTTAGGACCTCAGTATTTAGATCACGCATAGATCGTTCCTGATCTCCAATTCAGTAGTATCTTCGAGGACGATTTACATGTTTTTTCTTCAGTCATTCCTGTTTTAGTTTCAGTTTTGCTAGAGTTAGTTGGGGAATGTCCCAACATCTCTAGTTAGTTAGAGGCTTTTATTCAGACATATTTAGATTCAGTTTTAGTTTTGAGTTTGATCTTTCAGTTATTATTGAACTCTCAGTTTTATATAATCACACTTAGAATGGGTATTCCGCATCATTTCACTTTATGTCATGTTTAAGATTCCGCACAGTATATCTACTTTCAGATATCCTAGTATGCTTATGATATGCCAACAGGGTTAGCTTGGGGTCACTCGTGATCCTAGGTCCCGTATCCACGTCTTGGGGTAGCCTCGGGGCATGATAAACTTGGTATCAGAGAATTAGGCTTAAGAGTCTTAGGATGTCTGAAAAGCCGCACTAAGTAGAGTCCCTTTCATGAGTGTGAAGCGCGCCACATCTATGAGGGAGAGGCTACGAAGTATTTTAGGAAAACCTTCACTTTCTTGATATTTTTATCGTGTGTGGGTATGATCTTATTTCTAACTCGACCTTAAGCATTTTTAGATCATGCCTCATCGTAGAGCTTACGCGAGAAATGCTAATGCCCACAACGTTAAGGCAGCTCCTCCAATCTCAGATCATGAGGTTTCAAATAGAGTTTTGGAATGCTATTCAGCTTTTGGCTCAGAGTGTAGCAAAACAAAATAATCAGCAGGTTCCAGTTCCTGTGAATTCTAGTGGTGGATCAGTGGCAAATAGGGTCCGTGATTTTGTTCGGATGAATCCACCTGAGTTTCTAGGGTCGCAAGTTGGTGAGGATCCCCAGAACTTTATTGATGAGGTCAAGAAGATCTTTGGAGTGATGCAAGTAACTGGAAATGATAAAGTAGAGTTGGCGTCCTACCAGCTCAAGGATGTAGCTCACATATGGTTCACGCAATGGAAAGAAAACAAGGGTAAGAATGCAGCTCCTATGACTTTGGAGTGTTTTACTAGAGCCTTTCTGGATAGGTTCTTTCCAAGAGAGTTGAGAGAGGCTAAAGCTCAGGAGTTCATGAATTTGAGGCAAGGTTCTATGTCAGTCCAAGAGTACGCACTCAAGTTCACCTAGCTCTCCAGGTATGATCCACATATGGTTCCCGATCCCATGGAACAAATTAGTAAGTTCCTATTTAAAGTATCTGACTTGGTGAAGACAGAGTGCAGAAATGTGATGTTGTTAGAGGATATGAATACCTCTAGGGTCATTACTCATGATCAACAGGTTGAGGGAGATAAGCTTAGGGAACAGGCTAAGGACAACAAAAAGGCTAGGACATGCAACTATGAGTACTCTCAGAAGAAATCGGGTGGTTGAAATTGCTCGGAGTTTCAATAAAAGTCTTCAGCCCCAACACCTTCATCAGCTAGTGTTCCATCCTCCAAGTTTCGACAGGATCAGAAAAGTAGGGCATCAGGCTCTAAGTTTCAGGGGAGTGTTTCAGTTACTAGGACCTACCCAACTTGTCTAAAGTGTAGTAAGAACCATTCGGGCGAGTGTCTTACAGGAAATGACGGATGTTTTGCGTGTCGTCAGATTGGTCATAGATTGAGGGATTGCCTTTTTTCTAAACAAGGACAAGGAGGTAACAATGGTAGGGCTCAGTCTACAACTTCAGCAGCACCAGCAAGTCATCCGACTCAGCAGGGTACTTTATCTGGTACATGTGACGGTCAACGCTAGAACATGTTGTATGCTCCCTGGGCTTGCAAGGATCAAGAAGACTCTCATGATGTGGTCACTGGTACGTTACGAGTCTTTCAATTAGATGTTTATACTATGTTAGATCCAGGGGCTACTTTCCTTTGTAACTCCTTATATAACAATAAACTTTGATGTCAATCCAGAAACTGTCTCAGAACCTTTCTAAGTCTCTACTTCAGTCGGTGACCCAGTCATAACTAGACGAATATACAAAAATTGCCCTATCACAGTCTCTTAGAAAGTCACCTCAACAGACCTTGTAGATTTAGAAATGGTATACTTTTATATCATTCTAGACATGGATTGGTTACATTCATGTTATGCCTCAGTCGATTGAATAACTATCATCGTTCGTTTTCAGTTTCCAGACGAGCCAATTTTATAATGGAAAGGTAGTAGCTCAGTGCCTACAGGTCGATTCATTTCTTGCCTTAAGGCTAGAAAGATGATTTCCAAGGGCTATCTTTATCATCTAGTTCGGGTGAAGGATTCAAGCTCCGAAACCCTAACCTTTGATTCAGTTCCAGTAGTTAAGGAGTTTCCAAAAGATCTTCCCGGAGTTCCTCCCGAAAGGGAAATCAACTTTGGAATTGATTTCTTCCTAGATACCTAACCTATTTCTATTCCTCCTTCCAGAATGGCTCCAGCTGAGCTTAAGGAATTGAAAGAGCAGTTGAAAGACCTTCTAGATAAAGGCTTCATCAGACCCAGTATTTCCCAATGGGGTGCTCAAGTGTTGTTCGTGAAAAAGAAAGATGGATCTCTCAAGATGTGCATTGACTATCGCCAGTTTAACAAAGTCACAATCAAGAATGAGTACCCTACCCCCGGAATTGATGACTTGTTCGACCAACTTCAGGGGGCTAGTCATTTTTCAAAGATAGACCTCAGATCCGGTTATCATCAGCTCAGAGTCAGATTTAGTGACATTCCAGCCTTCAGAACTCGGTATGGTTATTATAAATTTGTAGCTATGTCATTTGGACTAACCAATGTTCCTGCAGCTTTCATGAATTTGATAAACAGGGTGTTCAAGCAGTATTTGGACTTATTCGTTATCGTCTTTATTAGTGATATCCTCATTTACTCTAGGAATGAGGAAGAACATGCGACTCATTTGAGAGTTGTCCTGCAAATTCTCAAAGATCGCCAGTTATTCGCTAAGTTTAGCAAATGTCAGTTTTGGGTACAATCAGTTGCTTTCCTTGGGCATATTGTGTCTACTGAAGGGATCCGAATGGATTCTCAGAAAAATAGAGGCAGTGAAACAATGGCCCAGACCTACTAATACGCTCAAATTACACCTCCCTAAAGAAGTATAAGTGATCATTGTCAAATAAAGAACCCAACTTATAGGGTGGGGTCGATCCCATGAGGAATATGATCAGACTTAAACTTAACTCACTATTATATCCATTTAGTCAAACTATTTCCGAGACAAGAATATAAAGGGGGGGGGGGATTTGTGTAAGCAAATAACTGATTGTTGTTTAAGTAACAAGTGAGAAAGATTCAAACTTAGTTGTTATCAATGAGAGAGAGAAACTAGGGTCTATGTGTTCCCCATAAGCTCTTAACACAGTAATCCTAATAATAGTAATCATTTCCTAGTGTTTTACATGCAAAGTTTGTAAGATATGTATCTCTAAGTGATTGGTCCTCCAAATAAGGAATTTCACTTCACACCTTGGTACGGCTACATGTGTATACTTTACTAACCCTTACTTTACTTCAGATTAGACATCACATTAATGTATGACTTAGTTTTCAGCCTCGCACCAATTGATATTTGACTATTAGATAGTATCACACTTAATCTCTGTTGATAATTCTTTTCTTATTAACTACCTCCTTGGTCCGGCAAGTAGAAACAAGACGAGTTCTAAATTTTAGAAAACTTACTTGGGATCTACGGATGCCATTCACGGTCCGTGTATGGACCCACAGACCGTCGATGGGGTCCGTAGACCTCTGCATAACTGTTTTTTCTGCAGATTTTGCCTTTTGCCCCTGCACACATAGAAACCATTAGGACTTTCTTTTTACATCTGGACACTTTTTTGACACGGACCCTATTCTATATCTAGCCAACACTAATACAAAAATAAAACACCTATCTAAAGAGTTAAAGAAATTAAAATAAAAGAAGAAAAATCCTAAATTGAAAAGAAAAAACTATAGTTGGCTAGATTGTACATCTTGGGTTGCCTCCCAAGCAACGGTTGATTTAACTTCGTGGCACGACGTAGGACCCTTGATTACTCAGACTTCATCAAGGCAATAGGCCTCAATCACTTCTTGCACACTCTCTAATTTCCCCATGTAGACTTTGATCCTTTGCCCGTTCACCTTGAAGCTTGTTCCCTCCTTGTTCTCGAGATCGACCACTCCATGTGGAAACACTTGAGTGACTTTGAATGGCCCAGTCCACTTTGACTTGATCTTGCAAGGAAACAAGGGCAACCTTGAGTTGAATAGAAAAACCAGATCACCCACAACAAATTCACGCTTTTCAATTTTTGATCATGATACTTCTTCATATTCTCCTTGTACAAGGCTGAACTTTCATAAGCTTTTAGGCGAAACTCAACAAGCTCATTCATGTCATTCACTCTTTGATTCGATGCGACACTTCAATCCAAATTGAACTTCTTCTGCGCCCACATAGTCTTATGCTCTGGCTCTACCGGCAAATTGCATGACTTCCCATATACAAGTTGGTAGGGGGACATACATGTAGGAGTTTTGCATGCGGTACGATAGGCCCATAGATCATCATCTATCCTCCTTGACCAATCAGCTCTATTGGCATTCATAGTCTTTGCAAGGATTTGCTTTATATCTCTGTTTGACACTTCAACTTGCTCACTAGACTGCGGATGGTAAGGAGTGGCTACACTGTGACGGACTCCATATTTCTCTAGCAATGCCTTGGACAACTTATAACAAAAGTGGGAACCTCCATCGCTGATAATCGCCCTAGGTGTACCAAATCTGGAGAAGATACTCTTTTTCAAGAATGTGGTGACGCTTTTCCATTCATTGTTTGAAAGCGCAATTGCTTCCACCCATTTCGACACGTAATCAACCGCAACAAGAATATACTTCATTCCATGTGGACTCACAAATTAACCCATAAAGTCAAGGCCCTATACATCAAAAAACTCAATCACCAATATTGGATTCATAGGTAGCTCTTTCCTTATTGAAATTCCTCGTTCTCTTTGGCAACGATAACAAGACTTGGCAAAATCATGAGAATCTTGGTTGATAGTAGGCCAGTAATACCCATACTGCAAGATTTTATGTGCAGTCCGAATACCACTATGATGCCCACCAATAGGCGATGAATGACACGCCTATAGTATACTTATCATCTCAACCTCGGGCACACAGCGACGAATAATCCCATCAGCACAAATACGGAACAAGTAAGGCTCATGCATAAACTTTTTGCTTTGGTGAAACAACAAATCCGATGGAACCAGATCACTTGGAAAGTAGTTAGCAAAGTCCGCAAACCAAGGAATAAGATCAACAGATGCAGCCAATACCTATTCGTCTGAAAAGGCATCATTAATTTCAGCCCCATCTCCTAGCTTGAGCATAGCTTCCTCCTCTAATCTGGACAAATGATCGGCAACTTGATTTCTGTCCCCTTTGTATCTTTCACCTTAAAATCAAACTCTTGCAGCAACAATACCCATCTAATCAACCTCGGTTTTGCATCCTTTTTAGCCATCAAATACCTCAATGCAGAATGGTCAGTATGCACTACGACCTTAGTACCAAGCAAGTAGAATCGAAATTTCTCGAATGCAAAAACCACAACAAAGAGTTCTTGTTCAGTCACCGTATAGTTCTTTTGAGCCACTTTCAGAGATTTGCTGGCATAGTAAATAAGATGAAGAATCTTCTCTCGCCTCTTCCCCAATACCACACCAAGCGCCACTACACTCGCATCACACATCACCTCAAATGGTTACCCCCAATCCGGTGAAATAATGATACGTGTGGAAACTAGCTTTGCTTTCAATCTCCAAATGCTCTTAGAAAAGCATAATCAAAATCAAACTTACACTCCTTTTCGAGAGATTTGCACAATGGGTGTGCAATTTTGGAGAAATTCTTGATAAACCTCCAATTAAGGCCTGCATGCCCAAGAAAACTTCTAACACCTTTAACAGAGATAGGTGGTGGAAGCTTTTCTATTACGTCGACTTTAGCTCTATCAAACTCAGTACCCTTCTCAAAAATATGATGACCTAGAACGATCCCCTCTTTCACCATGAAGTGACACTTTTCCCAATTGAGCACAAGATTGCGGTGTTTACTCCATTGCAGTACCTCGGTCAAATGCATCAGACAACCATCAAATGAGTCACCTACCACCGAGAAATCATCCATAAATACCTCAATAGTGTACACCATATCTGAAAATATCGAGATCATGTAACGCTGGAAGGTCGTTGGAGCATTACACAACCCAAATGTCATTTGTTTGAAGGCGAAAGTCCCATAAAGGCAAGTGAATGTTGTCTTCTCTTGGTCTTCCAGAGCAATGGAGATCTGATTGTAGCCTGAATAACCATCAAGAAAGCAATACCAACCCTTACCAGCAAGGTGGTCCATCATCTGATCCATGAACGACATAGGGAAGTGATCTTTCTCTGTTGAAGCATTCAATTTTCGGTAGTCCATGCATACTCTTCATCCATTCACTGGCTGCATCAAAACAAACTCATTTTTCGCATTAGGAAACAGGGTAATCCCACCTTTCTTGGGAACACATTGAACCGGACAAACCTAACTACTATCTGCAATGGGATATATGACTCCAGCATCCAACCACTTGATGATTTTCTTTTTCACTACCTCTTTCATAGGTGGATTTAGTCTCCTTTGGTGCTTAATACAAGGCTCGTGATCCGGCATGAGTTGGATTTTATGAGAACAAATGCCATGAGGAATCCCAATAATGTCCGCAATAGTCCATCCAATTGCCCTTTTGAACCTCTATAACACATAAACCAATGCCTCAAATTTTACCTCACTCAAATCTACCGCAATGATGACTGGTAAAGTACCATCTCTCCCCAAGAATACATACCTCCAATGCAATGGTAGATCCTTGAGCTCCAATTTTGGATCCTCTTTAACAGACGGTTTTGCGGGTGGAGAGTCACAATTCTTCATATCTAGCTCCAATTTCTTTGGTTTGGAATGAAATTCAAACCTATCAAGTGCGGCAACTAATTCATCATAGTCTTCAATACCATCACCCTCAAAATTCATCATTACCATTGCCAGTGCATCAACACCCAACCTCTCTTCAATAGACACATCAAAACCTCACTCCACAATATGATTCACCACTGATACTGATTTGAGATCGTTTTCCTGCTTCATAGACCTACAGATGTTGAAAGTTACCTTTCCATTATCCAATCGGAACATCATGTGCCCTCTCTCTATATCGACCAAGCGCGCCCAGTAGCAAGGAATGGTCTCCCTAGGTGAATGAATGTCTAGAATCGGTGAGACCTAAGCATGGTGCCCTTTCTATGAATGACTAACGGGGCATTTTAGACTATGACTTGAACCGGTAGACCTAAAGTTGGTGCCCCTTCATGATGAAGTCTAGAACCCTATGT